>JAQOTM010000498.1:117915-165355 GCA_029168755.2 Tillandsia fasciculata | reverse complement strand
GGAGATGGGAGTGTTTGGGGTGTGTATCGGACTTAAGAAATAGACTCAGTGCTGTGAATGGACCCCCGAGGGATTCGGATACCCCCGTCAATTTTGGGAGGACCCTTTGGCCAAAAACGGGCCGTATTTGATTCAGCGTGGAAAAACGATGAAAAACGACTATTTACTTGTATTTTTATGAGTCCAGACGTCCAAAAACGGAGACCCAAAAGTTTCTGGTGAATTCGGTGCATGGGGGAGCCGTGTCCCGCCGGCAGGGACACGTGGCAGCTTCCTGATTGGCCGGCACACGCGTTCTCGGTCCAAGGGGTGAGGCGCTGGTGCAGTGGAACGGGCAGCATGACACATGGCGGCATCGGATTGGCGGGCGCAGCGCGCTCGGTTCACGGGAGAGCGCGGGGTGTACGGTGGACCAGAGCGGGGACACGTGGCAGCACTTCATTGGTTCGGTGCAGTGGACTTGGCGCACGCAAGGGGTGCGCGGGCAGGCGGGCAGGTGCGGCGGCAGGGCGGGGGGTGCGGCTTGGTGTGGCCACGTGGCGGTTTTCTATTGGTTGAGATGTGGACACGTGGTAGTCTGTGGTTCGTCGGTGCACGGAGTGTGTGCCCGGTGCAGCGAGCGCGTGTTACGGAATTTGAGTTGGCGTATTTCGTGAATAGTAAGTCTTGAAGATTGAAGATGAAGAAACTTTGGATCATATACCTCAATCTCAAGAAAGAAGAATTCAAAAGGATCAGGTACGTTAACTAAATAATTTTGATGATCCGAATACTTCTTATAGTGTAGAAACACCCGGAAGAGGTTTTAACTGCTATTCATCAAAAACTGGACATGGGACATGTTCAGGATCCGGATCATGTCGTTTCAATCCGGATCCCGAAGGGTGTTCGTTCATACACTAGTTCAATCCGGATCATGGCTTTGATGATCCGGATCCCGAACATGAGTTTTACCTGTTGGCTTGAACGATCCGGATCGTGGAATCTCAATCCGGATCCCGAACACATTGTTCTGGTAAAACTGTATGAACGATCCGGATCGTAGATTATGATCCGGATCCCGAACAGGCGGTTTTCTGGAAATTGCTCTCTACGCGTAAGCGATCCGGATCGTGACTTGCGCAGTCCGGATCGCCGCCCGTAAAACTTTCCAGAAAAGTTTGTTTTTGATCCGAATATTCTTCCTAGGGTTTCTAACCTATAAATAGCCCTTCTTTTCATTTCTAGGGCAATCCACATATCGGAAAAAGAGCCGTCATTTTCAAATATCATTTTATACGGCCTTAGATCCACATATAGAGAAGAACGGAAATCATTAGATCTATTTAATGGTTCTTCATCTATATTGATTAGTTTGATTCTAGGTTTTCATACTCATATCTTGAGTTGAATCAAACTAATGAATACTTAGATGGTATTTCCGATCTATCTTGATCTAAGTATTCGGCGGATCATCACCACCCAAACAAACAACGATTTACCCCAAATCGGCGCGTGGACTCGCGTGGCCTTGTGGATTCAAGGTGCATCGCTCTCGTGGATTCGGAGCGAGGTGCGTTCGTGGATTCGAAGCGTGCCATTGGGTGAAGACCGTGGATTCGGTCGGACGTCGTGGACTCGACGTTGGACGCTGTGGATTCAGCGTTGGCGCGCAATCGTGGATTCGAGAAGCGTCGTGGAGCGAGCGGAGAAGATCGACTAGGGGCGTATGGTAAAAGGTTGAGTCGTCTGTGAGTACGTTATATCACCTTGTACGTGTGTTAACTCTAGTGGATTTCGCCGTGTTATCGGTCCCGTGGTTTTTTACTCCGGTTTGGAGTTTTCCACGTAAAAATCTTGTGTGTTCTTTTATTTTTCCGCATTGGGTTTTATCGCACAATGATTTTTGAGTGTTTATTGTTTACACCTATTCACCCCCCTCTAGGTGTTTTTTCCCCTATTAGATCCTTATTAACCTAAACCCAACAAGTGGTATCAGAGCGGGAATAGGGTTGTAAACAATGGTTGAAGGTGGAAACATCAATCGACCCCCTTTCTTTGATGGAACTAATTATGCGTACTGGAAAGTACGGATGAAAGCTTTCTTAATTTCCATCGACGAAAGGGTGTGGCAATCAATTGAATTAGGATGGTCTAATCCAACTGAAATTTTAGATGATGTTCGCACCTTAAAACCTAGGTCGAAATGGACCAAGGAAGAGATAGACTTATCTTCTTACAATGGCAAAGGGATTAATGCTCTATTTAATGCTTTGTCACAAACTGAGTTCTCTCGCGTCTCGGCATGTGAGACTGCGAAAGAAATCTGGGATGTTCTTCAAGTTACGCATGAGGGAACTAACCTAGTG
Source organism: Tillandsia fasciculata (assembly GCA_029168755.2). Lineage (NCBI taxonomy): Eukaryota > Viridiplantae > Streptophyta > Magnoliopsida > Poales > Bromeliaceae > Tillandsia > Tillandsia fasciculata. The sequence continues at coordinate 163,007 of JAQOTM010000498.1, read as the reverse complement.
AAGATTCAGAAACTGCAAATGCTTACGAGCAAGTTTGACTCTATCTCTATGGCAGAGAATGAATCCTTCACTGACTATTACACACGATTGCAAGACATCGTGAACTCATGTGCTAACTTGGGAGAGAAGATTCCAGAATTTAAAGTTGTAAGAAAAATTCTAAGAACTCTTCCTGAACGATTTCGCCCGAAGGTTGCAGCCATTGAAACAATTAAACACCCGGACGAAATGCGTGTAGAAGAATTAGTAGGTGCTTTACAAACTTATGAAATGACTTTTCCTACTAACTATTCTTCTGGAAAGGCATCCTCTTCTAAGTCTTCAGGTTACGCATTGAAATCAACTAAAGAAGAAGACGCGGATTCATCCTCCTCGGACGACGACGAGAACATTTCTATGGAGGACTTTGAGAAGCAGCTCGCTCTCTTGACAAGGAAGTTTCGCCGCAACTTTCGAAGGGGAAATTCAAGCAAAACTCCATCCTTCGGAAAGTCGAAGAAAGGCAAGGGATTCTCAAGCTACAAGTCAAGAAGCCAGAGAACTTCTCAAAGGATAAGAAAAGTTCTGAGGGACAAGTTCAGTGTTTCAAATGTCGAGGCTACGGCCACATAGCAACGGAATGTCCCAACAAGAATCCGGCTAAGAAGAAAGCGATGCAAGCAGTCACTTGGGATGACAACTCCACGTCAAATGAGTCATCGTCAAGTGATGAAGAAGACAACGCGACAGCTTTCCACGCGTCCACCAAACCTTCATCCTTCATGTGCTTAATGGCAAGTACATCCGACTCACTGTCCAACTCCACTGTGGAAAAGATTGCAACGGACGATGAATCAGATAATTCGGAAGGTGAAGATTTTGTTTTAGCCTACCATCAACTTTTGAGGGATTCAAAGAAACTGGCTAAACAAAACAAGGGGTTGAAAGAGAGATTACAGGATCTTGAAGATGAAGTAAAAAGAGTAACCTCTATCTCAACCGATCTTGAAGTGGAAAGGGACAATCTGGTTAAGACAAATGTTTCCCTTCAAGAGTCCAATGAGCATTTCGAGAAGAGTTATGTAGACATGGTGAACAAAGCGAATTACTTCTTGAAGCTCTACGGCGAGGCCCGACAGGAAAAATTGAAATGACAGAGACCATACGCCAACTAAAGGATGACTTACAGAGATTTTCTTCTGGAAGGAGTAAGTTGGACAGACTTCTTGGTCTCGGTCAAAGAAACAAGTTCGGCCTCGGATACACTCAAACTGGAGACATTCCAAGTTCGAGTGGTACGGTATTTGTGCCTCGTCGGTATCTCCTCCTCCGACACCGGTGTTCACGCCAAGCAACGACAACGAACCTACTACATCCTCTTCGGAATCGACAAGAACCAAGGTATGTTTTCGTTGTGGCATTTCAGGGCACATCAGAAGAAATTGCAAGACTGGAGCCAAACGCACACCTCAAGAACATCTTGCAGCAACTACCAAAAGGGCTATTCCTCGAAAAACATTCCAACCAAATTGACGGAAAAGAGCCTTGGTAGTACACCGCTCAAGACGACATCATCAAGGAGCAGCAATTCTTCAAGCAAGACGCCCTCACCTAGGAAATCAACTCCACGACCATTACCGACGCATACCAAAAAGGTTTGGGTGCGCAAAGGTGAAATCTTTCCCTGTCTTGCTACCAATGTTTCCTTGCATGCATATGATAGTTCGTCTTGGTATCTGGATAGCGGGTGTTCCCGTCATATGACCGGCGATAAAAACTGTTTTCAAACTTTTGAGAAAAACTCCGGAGGACTTGTTGTTTTCGGAGATGGTCGGTCTTCCAAAATTGTTGGAAAGGGAACGGTAGCTATTCCAGATGGCCCGGTTCTAGATAATGTATTATTTGTTCATGGCCTTAAGACTAACCTCATAAGCATAAGTCAACTGTGTGATAGTGGTTATTCAGTTAATTTTTCATCTGATAAATGCACTGTAACTGACTTGAACCATGCTTTCTTTTTAAAGGGGGTTAGATCAGAAAACAATTGTTATGTAGTTCCTTCTAAAATTTCTGAAAAATGTAACCTAGCATCTTTGAAAAATGAAACACTTTGGCATGAAAGGCTAGGTCACATAAACTTTAAGGAACTTGCTAGAATTTCAAATAAAGATGTGGTCAAGGGGGTTCCGAAACTTTCTTTTGAACAAAACCTTGTGTGTGGCGGTTGCCAAAAGGGAAAACAGTCTAGGACTGCACACAAGAATTTGAACCACATAGGTACAAAACGGCCTTTGGAACTTTTGCATATGGACTTAATGGGGCCAACTCGTCAACCATCTCTTGGAGGTAAATGGTATATTTTTTTGTTGGTTGATGACTTTTCTAGATATACTTGGGTAGCCTTTCTAAAAGAAAAAGCTGATACCTTTGATTCTTTTCTCGAAATCTGCAATCGTATTATGATAGAAAAGAATGAAAGGATTACTCGAGTTAGGAGTGATAGAGGTGGTGAATTCATAAATTCTAAATTCATTGATTTTTGTTTCTAATGGCATTAAACATGAATTCTCCGCACCTTACACACCTCAACAAAATGGTGTAGTCGAGCGCAAAAACAGGGTCGTACAGGAGATGGCACGTGTTATGCTTCATAGCCGGAACTTCCTTTATATTTTTGGGCTGAAGCGGTGAACACGGCTGTCTATGTTATCAATCGAGTGTATTTGCGCCCGGGGACTTTGAATACACCATATGAACTTTGGTTTTGTAGAAAACCTAACATCAAATATTTTCGCATTTTGGGAGTCGGTGTTTTATTTTACGTGATCGTGAAATCTTGGAAAATTTGACTCTCGAAGTGACGAAGGGATTTTCTTAGGTTATTCTACAAACAGCAGAGCATATCGAGTTTTTAACTTAGAATCTAAGACGATCGTAGAATCGATAAATGTTAAGGTAGATGAAGCTTTTCACTTTGAATCTGAAAAATCTACCCTCGATATCTCTCTTGATGATGATACACCTGCTAATGCATCTTCTTCTAACAATTCTTTCGATAATAATATTGATGCATCTAACGGTTCTTCAAGCTCATCTGATGTGCAGGAATCATCTCGTGTACCTCCGCCTACTCCTCTACCTCAAACGTTACGCATCTCCAAGGATCACCCTGAATCGAACATAATTGGAGATCCACAAGAAGGAGTTAGAACACGGAGACAATTGGTTTGCGGATTTGCATGCTATGTATCTCAAATCGAACCAAGGAATGTTGATGAAGCTCTCCAAGATGATTATTGGATTAAAGCAATGCAGGAAGAGCTCCATCAATTCGAGCGAAACAAAGTCTGGGAACTGACGAAGCCTCCGAAGCAACACAATGTGATAGGTACCAAATGGATCTTCAAGAACAAGAAAAACGAAGAAGGTACTATCATCAGGAACAAAGCAAGGTTAGTTGCTCAAGGCTATTCTCAAGTAGAAGGTATAGACTTTGATGAAACCTTCGCCCCTGTAGCTAGACTCGAGTCCATTCGTATACTGTTTGCGATTGCTTGTCATTTTAAAATCAAATTATTTCAAATGGACGTTAAGAGCGCCTTTTTAAATGGATTTTTAAATGAGGAAGTTTATGTAGCTCAACCGAAAGGTTTTGTGGATCATAAACTACCTAACCATGTTTTTCGACTGAAAAAGGCTCTTTACGGTCTGAAACAAGCACCGCGAGCATGGTACGAAAGGTTGACAAAGCACCTTTTGGAAAAGGGCTACACTCGAGGGGGAGCTGACAGGACTCTCTTTGTGAAGCATTATCAAAACAATTTCATAGTTGCTCAAATCTATGTCGATGACATTGTTTTTGGAGCAACAAGAGATAATGATGCTTCTAAATTCGCGGAGACCATGGAAAGCGAATTTGAGATGTCCATGATGGGCGAGTTGAATTATTTTCTTGGATTACAAGTTAAGCAGAACGATGAAGGAATTCACTTGTGTCAATCCAAGTATGCACTGGAGTTGGTCAAAAAGTTTGACCTTGAAAATTCGAAAGATTTTCCAACTCCAATGGGAACTAGCCATAAGGGACTTGGAAGTGAATCACAATGTGAGAATGTAGACGAGAAACTGTACCGCAGTATGATTGGAAGTCTACTATATCTCACGGCTAGTCGCCCGGATATATCCTTCAGTGTTGGGATTTGTGCGAGATATCAATCAGCACCGAAGGAGGTTCACCTGAAAGCGGTGAAACGGATCATCCGGTATATCAAAGGTACAATCAATTTCGGAATTTGGTATCCTATGGGAACGACTTTGGATATTGTTGGATACTCAGATGCCGATTGGGCTGGATCAGTGGATGACCGGAAAAGCACGAGTGGTGCATGCTTCTATCTTGGCCACTGCCTTGTTGCATGGCACAGTAAGAAACAGAACTGCATAGCACTCTCGACTGCCGAAGCGGAGTACATTTCTGCAGGAAGTTGCTCAACCCAATTGATTTGGATGAAGAGCGTGTTGAGCGATTTCCGAATTTCAACATCTTCGGTAACCATTTTATGTGACAACACTAGTGCTATTAACATTTCTAAAAACCCTGTGTTGCACTCTAGAACAAAACATATTGAACTTAGATATCATTTTCTTAGAGAGCTAGTTGAATCAAACATTCTTCAACTGTCATATATTTCAACTGAAGATCAATTAGCTGACATCTTAACAAAACCTTTGGATCAAAAACGTTTTATTCACTTGCGTAAAGCAATTGGCATGCTTTCCTTGAAATAACCTCTTTTGAAACTTTTGCTTAGATTAGGTTTTGTTTTTGTTCTTTGTTTTGTTTTGTTCTTTATCTATGTTTTGTACATAGCACACTAATTGAGCATATTTCATAATTGACTTTACTTGCATCCTTGACATGCATTTAGAAATTTATTATGTCCTTGATGTCATAATATTTCAATGTTGCAATGATCATTTACGTTATTTAAACCATCTTCTAAGTGATCAAAGTCAATTTCTCTCTCAATGATCTCTTGGTATAGTCATTATCATATTTGATTGCTTAGTCGAGTATGAATTCGAGATCAATGGTTGGTTGAATACCTTATATATTAAATAATTGATAGCCAATTGAGGGGGAGTCAATGAAATGTGAAATGCTCAAAAGATGTGGAAAGAGTTACATCCCAGTGAGGAGTGTGAAAACTACCACCACATGGAGAAAATGAAAGAAAAAGAAACTCCATGAATGAAAAGCAAACTTTTTGTTTTGAAAATTGTTGATGAAACTCATATTGAAATACTTGACTCAGTCGTATTTCATGGTTGGTATAAGGTGGGATTTTTAGTAAAAGATGCTCAAAGAGCCACTCCTTCAACAGATTGTCTAGATATATTATCTAACTTATCTGGGATTTCAAACATCTATTGATCTTGGTACTTCATTTTCTTTACTGAAATTGATGATTTGATAAAGACATTACACATAAGATCAGGATAGATGTAATTGAAGTTGTTCAACTTTAAGTGTTTTAACTTTCGTAAATCTTCGTTTCATTTTTGGATATTTTTGATAGATTTTTCATAATCTATTTCTTGTTGTATGAAACGATGCTATTTGTTTAAAGTTGACATGATAAAGTGCTTACATACTTTTTCTGGATTTTATTGTATTTTTTTTACTTTTCTGGAGAAAAAGGTGTAGGCGATCCGGATCGTGGCAAAGTGATCCGGATCCCGAACGCAGGATTTTCCCTGCGTGTGCCGATCCGGATCACATTCACGACCGATCCGGATCGCGGCTAGGGCTTCTTATAGAAACATTCAGATTCAAGATTTCTTTACCAAAATTTCTGATTTCCAAGCTTCTAGAGTTTCTCTCTCTAGATCTCTTGCTTCCTAGTGCTTCAAAACTCAAGCTTCTTCGGATTCAAGTAAGTTTTCATGATCAAAACTCGGTTTTTCACAGTTTTTAGGTTTTTTCATCAAACGTGAGCAGAAAAGATGGATTTTTTTCGTTTGTGAACGGTTTTTGATCAAATTTCTTTTGAAATAAGAACTCTGGATCTATTAGTTTTGCTTTTATGCTGGGTTTTTGCATGATTAACGAGTTTTTAGCCTTCGATTTCTAAAAATTCGGTTTTAGGGCATAAAAGAGGAATTTGTGTAAAACATGAAATTGATCTATTTTTAACATTCTTTTTGGAAAACTAATTTGATTCTTAGCTTCTCTATATGATTATGATTGTCTAGGTACAATGTGTTAAGATTTTTCAAAATTGACAATTTTTCATATGTTCTTGAGTTGGTTTTCACAGGACATTCTCTTTAAACTCAAAGCACTAGGATCAATGACTTTCTCCTGGTTGGTACTGTTACTTATCTCGATGGTGCTACTAGACCAACCAATAAGTTGAAGAGGGCTAAGAAAGTTCAAAGAAAAGGAGAGGTTGAAATTATCAGTGATACTGAACTTGAGAAAAACCCAGATGAAGTACACTGGGACATGTTAACGGATGACGATGATGATGACGAGTTTGTGCCTGCTGACTCGAAGCAAAAAGGAAAAGCACCAGTGAACTCTGGGAAGGCTTCTATGCCTGCCCCAACTATTTCTCTAAAACGTAAGCGGCTCGCTCGACGTTTTGGACGGAGAAAGGAGACCGATGTTGAACCACCAATAGCTCCGGACTCTCCGCCACGAGATGAAGAAGTGTTTGTTAACAATGACCGGCTTAGAGCATTTGCACATCGCGAGTGCATTGGCGAAAGACACGTGAACATTGAAGCTCTACGAAGTCACTCTCCTGAATTTGGTACTTTGATTGATGAAGCAAATCTCATTCAAGTATGTCGCTTCCGGAAACTCTCGGATACTGCCTGCACCATGTGAGGACCTTCTATACCAACGCACGGCATCTTCGCGAATTTGAGAACGGTCCGATGGAATTCTATACGAATATCCAAGGAACGAGAATTAAAATCACCCCACAGTTGATTGGTGAGGTTTTGGGAATGGAAGCAAGCGGAAGAGGAGCTCACTATCTGAAAGGAGTGGATTTGACAAATACTTTATGGTGTAAAGTTATTGAGGGGATTTGTCTCGAGGGAACTCAATCAACGAACAAATCAGTTCGATCCAAAGAACTTCGTCTGGAATATCGCTTCCTGAACTTCATCACTTGCTACAATATACTTCCAAACATGCAGACGAAGGTTGTGAGATGGGAACGGTTGTTGTTCTTATATCTCATAGGACACCCGTCAGAAGCAAGGGCATTGAATGTCAACATACCATACATCATCTGGAACAGAATGACACGATATGTTGAGCATCCTCATCCTACCGAAAGAATTCCTTTTCCATTGATCATAATGAGGATCTTACAGAAATTTCAAGTTGACATCACCTCGGCGACGTATCATCAATGTTTGAACATGATAGACGAGTCCACAATTGTCAAATCTCTTCACAAGCTGCCTCATGTCACTCAAGCTTCTGCATTTGGAAAGAAGCCTGACACGGATGCATCACCATCTCATCAAGCACCTGGCACAGATGATGAAGCATCATTGACTTCAATTTTCAAGTTGCAGCAACGACTATCCGTTCAGCAGGAACGAATGTTGAAGGAACAACAAAGGGTTGCGAATGAACTGGAGCTAACCACAGCAGCTCACATCACCATCACGAAGAAAATAAACTCAATGGACAAGCGGATGCGAAAGATTATGTCCAAGATTGGTTGCACGAGTTCAGACTTTTCAGATTCTGATAACTAACTTTGTCTTTTTGTGCAGGATTTATTTCTCGATAACTGAATTTGGATTAGTTTAGTTGATTCTTTAGTCTAGTTTAACTCTCAGTTTGTGCATATTCTTAGGTTAATTCTCTTTTTGTGCATATTGTTAGAAACTTATGAACTTTTTGTTTACTCTCCTTACATATTGTAGCTCATGCTACATTTTTGGCTTTGTTTGTGACAAAAAGGGGAGAGAATGAGAGTGAGAGTGAAGAGTTATAAACTCTGAACAATGAAAAACAATGAACTCTGAACAATGACTGTGAATGAATCAAGGAATGAATCAAGGTAAGTATGAATCTCAACTCAACTTGGGTTTTCTTTTGTGGATTGTGACATGCTCTATACTAACTATTTGACTAACTATTTGGGCATGTAATATGACTAACAAGTTGATGTTGGACTAACATACTTTGACATTTGGTTTTCAACTGCTTAGAAGATATGTTGGTTTTAACTATGTTCTTTCACATATCTGATTCTTTCAAATGTCATGATGAGATCAAACTCTAATTCTGCATTTGGTTTTCAATGTTTCAATTCTTGAGGTATCTAACGATTTTGTTTGTCAAGAATGTTTTCTGTGTGCAGAAGTTACAGATGTCTAAGTCTAGAGTCTGTTCTAGGAGTTTATCTCATGTTTTTATTTTTCATGGAACTCTTTTGTAAATTTTTGTTGTATGGTGATAGCAACAAAAATATCCTTTTTGAATTTTCTTTGTGGATCTGTGTTTTGTCACGAAACCGCCAAAGGGGGAGATTGTTACGGAATTTGAGTTGGCGTATTTCGTGAATAGTTTAAGTCTTGAAGATTGAAGATGAAGAAACTTTGGATCATATACCTCAATCTCAAGAAAGAAGAATTCAAAAGGATCAGGTACGTTTAACTAAATAATTGTGATGATCCGAATACTTCTTATAGTGTAGAAACACCTGGAAGAGGTTTTAACTGCATATTCATCAAAAACTGGACATGGGACATGTTCAGGATCCGGATCATGTCGTTTCAATCCGGATCCCGAAGGGTGTTCGTTCATACACTAGTTCAATCCGGATCATGGCATTTGATGATCCGGATCCCGAACATGAGTTTTACCTGTTGGCTTGAACGATCCGGATCGTGGAATCTCAATCCGGATCCCGAACACATTGTTCTGGTAAAACTGTATGAACGATCCGGATCGTAGATTATGATCCGGATCCCGAACAGGCGGTTTTCTGGAAATTGCTCTCTACGCGTAAGCGATCCGGATCGTGACTTGCGCAGTCCGGATCGCCGCCCGTAAAACTTTCCAGAAAAGTTTGTTTTTGATCCGAATATTCTTCCTAGGGTTTCTAACCTATAAATAGCCCTTCCTTTTCATTTCTAGGGCAATCCACAATCGGAAAAAGAGCCGTCATTTTCAAATATCATTTTATACGGCCTTAGATCCACATATAGAGAAGAACGGAAATCATTAGATCTATTTAATGGTTCTTCATCTATATTGATTAGTTTGATTCTAGGATTTTCATACTCATATCTTGAGTTGAATCAAACTAATGAATACTTAGATGGTATTTCCGATCTACTCTTGATCTAAGTATTCGGCGGATCATCACCACCCAAACAAACAACGATTTATCCCAAAATCGGCGCGTGGACTCGCGTGGCCTTGTGGATTCAAGGTGTTATCGCTCTCGTGGATTCGGAGCGAGGTGCGTTCGTGGATTCGAAGCGTGCCATTGGGTGAAGACCGTGGATTCGGTCGGACGTCGTGGATTCGACGTTGGACGCTGTGGATTCAGCGTTGGCGGCGCAAATCGTGGATTCGAGAAGCGTTGCGGAGCGAGCGGAGAAGATCGACTAGGGGCGTATGGTAAAAGGTTGAGTCGTCTGTGAGTACGTTATATCACCTTGTACGTGTGTTAACTCTAGTGGATTTCGCCGTGTTATCGGTCCCGTGGTTTTTTACTCCGGTTTGGAGTTTTCCACGTAAAAATCTTGTGTGTTCTTTTATTTTTCCGCATTGGGTTTTATCGCACAAAGATTTTTGAGTGTTTATTGTTTACACCTATTCACCCCCCTCTAGGTGTTTTTTCCCCTATTAGATCCTTATTAACCTAAACCCAACACGCGGGGCCTTGACACGTGGCGCGCGGGGATTGGGCGCGTCACTGTGCATGTACAGCGGGGCAGGCGGCGGTTGGTAGGCGGCCGGCTGGCGTGGCGGGCACGGTGGCGACGTGGCGCACGCGGGCGCCACGTGGCGGCCCACCATTGGCGGGTGCCACCTACCGCGTTGACCACGCGGGCCACGCGGCAGAAGGGGAGCGACCGGATGCGCTGTTCGCTGTTCGTGGACACGTGGCGTAATCCGATGGATTCGGGCGCTGGATGAACGACCCAGATTGAAACACTGTGCGCGCCCGAAAGATTTCGGGCGCCCGAAATTTGGGACACAGATGTAATTTTCTTATTTGTTGAGTTGGGCCTATATAAGGCCGATTTCAAGGTTGGTTTCGGGCTTCTTCTGGGCTTCTTCTCTCCGAGAGTTGTATACGAAAGTTCTTCCTCTTGGGCTGCTGCATCTTGTGGAGAAGTTTGAGAATTTTTGGTGGCACACACTTCGATGTTTGTGCTATTTCGGCGCAGTGCGACTTTCTTTCACTAGAGCATTTACTTCCCCCTCATGTACCGCTAAATCCCTGCCACAAATCACACAGGGCACCTACCCCAGATTTAAAACAAGTTGGGCCCCAACCCCAAATACCATACACATTTTCTTGGTGCCACCAATCCCTCTACTGCCCAAGTAGCAGTCGCCTCCCCTTGAGGGGTCCCCATCATCACTAGTCGTGGGGTACACGGGTAAACTTACCATCTTTCCGAAAAAATACACCCTGTGCGGTGGCCAAACCGCCGGTGTGCGTGTAAGCAATATGAGTATATAAACAATACTGCGACCTCAGCCGCCTCAGTTAGAATAATAAAATGATACTGCGACCTCAGCCGCCTCAGTTAGAATAATAAAATGATACTGCGACCTCAGCCGCCTCAGTTAGAATAGTAAATGGGATTTACATGCAATGGGGTTAGACGGTTTACCAAAACATCTACTTTACCATGCAAAATACACGGGAACGACATTACACCAAAAATAACCAAAGGTACCCACCTCGAATGTGCTGACCGGAACACCTGAGACCGAACCACGCTCACAATCAACACTCGGACCTAAAAATAGTCGCTAAAAGAACCGCAGTCAGATCGGAAACATAAACGGTAGATAAACCGAGTCCAAAAACCCAAAAAACACTACTAACAACTCGGCACGGCGGTGGCGACAACGCATGACGGGCGACGTGGCCACCACCGCGTCATTGCATGCCATGCGGCCGGGCGGGCACCGGCCCCGCGCGGCACGTGCCACGGCCGCGCGGGCACCAGCCCCGCGCGGCACAAACTGCGGCCGCGCAGGCGCTAGCCCCGTGCGGCGCATGCCGCGACCGCGCGGGTGCCAGCCCCGCGCAGCGCAAGCCGCGGCCGCGCGGGCCTTAGCCCCGCGTGGCGCAAGCTGCGGCCGTTGCGGCGTCAGCGCTGCGCGGCACACGCTGCGGCCGCGCGGGCGCCAGCCCGCGCGCCGCAAACTGCGCGGCCGCGCAGGCTCCAGCCCCGAGCGGCACACGCGTGCTGCGTGCGGTGCGGCCGCGCGGGCGCCCGCCCCGCCGGCACCGCACGCGGTGCGGCGGCGGCCACACGGGCTCCTGCCCGCGCGGCGCATATGGCACGGCCGCGCGGGCTTCAGCCCCGCCGGCACGTGCACGCCGCGTGCGGTAAGGGTAACCAAAACGGCGGCCGTGCCCTAGGGCTTTGCGGCGGCGGCAACGGCGGCGGCGGTGCCCTAGGGCTTCACGGCGGCGATGGTAAGGGTAACCAAAACGGTGAAACCAAAAAGGCAACAACAAAACCCCGAAACGAAAACCGAAAAGAGCGCCGCTTACCGCGATTCGTCAGAGAAGGCGATCCGTTCACGTTCCCGGCTTCGGCACGTTTGTCGGGGATGATCGGGTCCCTCCGCTTTCTCCTTCTTTCTTCTCTTTTTCTTCCGGTTAGGGTTTCGCCTTTTTTTTTTCCTCTTTCTTTCTTTTCTCTTCGGCTAGGGTTTCTTTTTTCGGGAGAAGTAAATTCTGTTTCTTGGTACGTACCGTCGAAATCCACATTGGGTATTTACTCTTTAATTATTATGTAATTATTCCTTAGAGATAATTCTTTAGAGATAATTCCTTAGAGATAATCCCTTATCTCCTCGAAAAGCGTGCACGATCACTTGCACGGATTTTGATGCACATCCCAGTTACCGCGATCCTCACAACCCCTTTCTGGGGGATCTGTAAGTCGGAATCCGGATCCGGTTGCACCGCCGTTCACCGTTTTTCGAGCTCTATCACAAAAAAATACCCGCACCTCAAGATTATCAACTTAAGTAAACCCGTTAATTCAATTTCCCATAACTTAAACTTTATTAGCAGGAGGGTAAAATGTTACATAAAAACTGTGATATTACATGAAATGGTTTGATCATGAAGTAAACAATGTTGAGAAAATATAAATTTTATTTCTAAAAACTTAAAATACTCTAGATTAGCTCGAACAGTATGGATTGTTGGTTTGAGCATCATTTGGTAAAAAACCAGACTATATTACTGAAGCCTCGGTACTGCATATGTAGGTTATGGATCCCCAAGGATCTAAATAGGTTCTATCAAATACCTAGCGAGGGGTGAATAGGTATAATATCCAAAAGCCAAATCTCAATGCAGTTTAAAATAAATGCGAAAAATAAAATCAGCACACTGAGATTTACGTAGGAAAACTCCACCAAGGAGTAAAAAATCCACAGGACCAACACGCAATAACAATCCACTAAGAAAAGAAAGATTACAAGGTGATTACCGACTCCACTCCAACCCCTCCTTCAATTTCTTTGGACTTGTGCTCACAGACTTCAGGTCCACGCACACGTCCGAATCCTCGAACGCCACTCGAATCCATGAGCAACACATTTCAAATCCACGAAACACCTTCAACACATCAAATCCACGATGCCACGTCAAATCCTTGACGCAATCTCAGCTGTAACAGAAGTATAGACTTCGATGGTGATTCTTTGCTTAGAATAACATTAGAGAACAATAGATGAAATATCTAAGTAAAGATTAGATCAATTCGACAAAACATGTCGTGGAAAAACCGTCGAATTGACCTAAAGAGGCTAAAAGGATGAATCTTAGCCTATCTATGTGAGACTGATATACTATGGTTATGCAATTTGACATGCATTGTTAGCACTTAGCCTTTCATGTGCAGTTGGTTTTTTGTTGGGACAATATGATCTATCCTATGTGAGATTACTATGTGATGCTCTTCCTTTTATATATCATACATGAGAACAGATACATGTTTGTATGGATATTTAGATAGGCCATCTTTTACCGCTACACTATCATATTGGGACTTGACTTAGGAGAAATCATACTTTTTCCTTCTCTTCTCCTTTGTACTTAGACATGCGATTCACGTTGCTCGAATTGCGAGCAGGGGTTTGGGATAGTGTAGTCGAGATTATCAAGTTTGGGCGGTATTGCGCCCGATTGTGGACTAGTGGGGTCTTGCGGCAACCACGGATATTGGGCGGTTGACCGGATGTTGATTTAGCATTGGATTGGGGATTGTTGTTTCATTAGTGGACTGAGTTTCCCACTTTGAGCATAGTCGTGATTAAGTCCTACTGTATTGAGATACATTTGGCTGATTACTTTCCTCATGTGGGTAGCTCCCCTCGAGTGCCACTCCGGAGTAGGCGTTAGGGCCGAGCCGTGTGCCGGTCAGTTAGTTATTGGGATCGAGCCTTGTGCCGATCAGTTACTGTGTTCTTGAGTTCGACGGCAGAGTAGGCAATACCAGGTTTTATACCGGTCCATTTGATTGGGTTTATATTGGTAGATATTGTTCATTGATGCATACATACAGTCGTTTTTATTCAGTATTGCATTGGAGCCATAGTAGTGGTAGTTTTCCTTATCAGCATATTATTTGAGCATACCACTTTACTTTCTTTCTTGCCTCTAGTAGACTTAGTGGGTACGTTAGAGTTTAAGGATTTACCCACTAAGGGCTACTGATTTTACTAGTAGTTATCATACCCGTTGTTGCTCCCCCCCTTCTTTCCTTTGTTTTGCAGAGTCTTCTGCGGGAGCTGCTGGTCCTTCGGCGGCCGATCGAGGTAAGGGGATCGCTGAGTAGATAGATTTTCTGCCAGGATGAGAGTGTTTTAGCTAGACTTTTGTTGTACCCCTTTTACTCAGACTGATGTACTTATTCTTTTGGATCTGGCTTTAGCCAGTTTGTTGTATTATTTTTGTGAGCTGGTAGATTTTATTGTATTTATTATAGGTTTACTGGACTTTTAGTTTTAGTTTCAGTCTGAGATGGTATAGTTTTTAGTTTCAGCTCTATACCTGTGCTCTTTTATTTTTCATCTTATATCTGAGCAGGTTTTTAGCGCTTCATGTACGTGAAAAATTCCGTGTACATGGCGGATCAGTAGACGGGTACGGATTCTGGTTTACCCCCGGGGCGTGACACTTAAACTGTGCCAATTTGATCCAAAGGATCAAATTATCCTCAACCTCATCCAAAACTTCTACATTAACGGATTCGGGTCCTCTAGGCTATAGTGCAGCCCCACCCGCCAAGGGATGCCATGCGGCGCCATGCGCGCGCTCCTCCACGGCCCGGCCCAACGCGCCCTCGCGTGGGCATGCGCTGTCGCGTGCTGCGCCCGCCGGTGCACGCCCCGTGCACCGTCCACGAAGCCCAGGCCGTGGACCCGATGCACGCTATAGTAAACACCAGCAAAATCCCATTTCTCCAAAAATACACAAAAATAGTGTATTTTGCACAGTTTTTCGCACTGGATCTATTTTTCGCGTCCATTTTGCGCGCCAAGGACTCCGACACACTGAAAAAGTATTGCCAAAGTATTGATCCAGTAATAAACTACTCTACAAGGATACAGGTCCTCACAGGCAGCGATCAAAAATGCTACTTGCAGGAAATTGAGACGACCGATCACCTTTGGAGTCGACAGGAGTAAAAGAGAACACAAAGTCTCTTTTGGTCCCTTGATTCCCTACATGCAATGGGAGAAGATTATGTGGTTCCTCCTTGAGATGAAGGTCCCCGACCTCGCAGAAAAGCTAGTCAAAGTGCAACGAGGCTTGTTCCCGGTAGGGGCCAGTCGTTCGAACGGCTCGAAATCATCTAGCTCTTAGAAATTGAGGCAAAAGGCCGGCCTTCTCCCCAAGGGATCTTCTCAATGACAACCATCTATGAGCAGCCAAAAGTCGACTGAACCACCGGACGTAAGATCTCGGGTCGGTAGGTCACGCACGGGAGTTGTGTTGGAAAAAACTCCATCGGGAGTCCGAGGTAAGAAGAGCTTTTCATCACCCGGCGACGCAATGGCGCTAAGGTTAAATTGAGAGGCCACCTCGGATGCACCCTCAAGGGCAGAAACGCTACGGCCAAAGCACCATTGTAGCGGGAGCACAATAATCGTCATGAGGGAGGAAGGAGATATGGAGAGAGCTACAAGCAATGGCCCTACTTATAGGCCAACGAGGAGGAGCGATAGTCATCCCTCAAGAAGCAGCAGCACCTGATAGGGAGAAAGGCGAAGGACGATCTTGCCGAAAATCAAGAAAGATCAGCACGCATCCGCTAATCCCTCGGGCATGGAGCAAATATCCCGCCAAGATACGGGACGATTGCGGGTATCGACATCTGTGTTGAAAATCGACTCAGTTTCGACAATCACTTGAACGGCACATTAGGTGATTGTCGAGAGGCCATTGTTCAGACCATAATTTTTACCACTTGAGGGAGTGACACGTGGCGTCTACCATCGGCTAAAGGTATCAGCCGATAGGGGCTTGAGACAACAAAAAGGGACTCGCGTCCCGTTCGAGACTAGTCCCAGGGACGGAGGCGCCCAGCGTGTGGCATATTATCAAATGAAGGCATTAATCGATAGGGATTTAGTCCCGAGTATGGAAGCCTGCGGCATGCGATATATTATCCGGTGAAGGCATCAGCCGATGCAAAGACTATCACATCATTTAGTATCAATTGCAGTGTGAAGGAAGAGACATCGAACCGCCCCGATCAGACAACGAAGCAGGTAGAGTCGGAATCAACTTTTGGCTAATCAAGCCGAAGAATGAAGGACCCACATCTGGTCTTAGACTAGTTTTGGGTACGCAACAGCACGGTGTGAAGCGCACGACGAAGACACCTGCTGATGGAAGGATGAGCTAGCCGAAGAAGGGTGACGTCCCAGTCCCAACCGATTTTCGATCGCATATAGGCATAAGACGTGACGAATGCCATCGGCTGAAGGCGTTAGCTGATAGGGGAGTCAGCCGACAAGAGAAGCGGTCAACAGCAGGATGCACGTCTCATCCAAGACCATCTCTCAGCCAAAGAAAGATACTAGACTGCCTAAGTCAAGCGACGGAAGAGGCGAAGTCAAGGTCAATCCTCAGACGCTCGGAGCTATAGAAGGAAAGATCTTGAAAAAGAAGGCGAGATTCAGGAGCGAATCTTGTAAAAGACCCTGAAGCGACAAGCGGCGTTCAGCAAAGGGAAGCGCCGAAGATCACGCTTCGGTACAATAATTTAGGGATTAGCCCAGAAGGGCAAGCAACGCCCAGTGCCGGAAAGCGCCGAGAATTACGTTTCTGGCGCAACTATTAGGGGATGAACCTAGACAGAAAAATGGCTACCGAGGATAGCCGATTCAAAAGGAAGTCGTTGAGGAGTTCACACTGATTCTCCCCAAATTATGCCGATCATTCGAAATTCAAATCGACGCCCAATAACTTGGTTCAGGATGTGTACAAATACCCGAATCAACGAAGAGATCGAGGTCCGGCAACCTCGTAAGCCCGGTACCACCCCAGCTTCTTCATTTATCTAGGAGTAGGTTAACTTAACTATTTTTTCTTCTTTTTTACTACTTTTTTAGGAGTAGGCTTAATTGTAGTCCTTCTGTGGTGTCCCGGTTTTTCCGTACGACCTGTCTGGGTGGTCGGCGGTGAGAAAACACCTATTATTGGTGTATCGAGTCCGTTGTGCGTCAAACGGATGCCAAAAACAGACTCAGCACGCGAACCGCGCCGAGCGCGACGCACGGTGGACCGTGCTAGGCCACGTGTCACCCGCTCATTGGCGAGCGCAGTGTGAGGTCCCGAAATTTCTCGCGTAGGGTCTGCTGGTTGTTGGGCAGCTTTTAGTGGCCTTTGGGAGTGTTTGTGCGCGTGTCGGGCCCGAGAATTGGATTTGTGGTGCAATTTGAGATTTAGTTGCATCACTGGAGGCCTGCGTGGTGTGTCGGTAGTGTTTGCGCGCAATTTGGACACAGGTGTTGGACTTTGGGCTTAAAAGGAGATCCCGTGGGAATTTGGAGGACCCGTCGGGTGTTTAGAAGTGGTTTCGCGCGATTCAGATGTCAAAATTGGACTCCGGGCGAAGTTTGGATAAAGATTACCTCTCCGGTCGCCTTCTGGAATTTTTTAGAGTTGGAATTTGGCAAATCGGACTTCAGAATTGGACCTGGCACGAAAAATCGGATCAAGTGGGCTATCCTGGGGCACTCCGCAATTTTC
Organism: Tillandsia fasciculata; assembly: GCA_029168755.2. Classification (NCBI taxonomy): domain Eukaryota; kingdom Viridiplantae; phylum Streptophyta; class Magnoliopsida; order Poales; family Bromeliaceae; genus Tillandsia; species Tillandsia fasciculata. The sequence continues at coordinate 145,512 of JAQOTM010000498.1, read as the reverse complement.
GGATGAGAATTTGGAAAAACGGACATCGTTTTTGGATTCAGCGCGCGAAATCGCTAAGAATGGACTATTTACTTGTTTGATTTGGAGCCCAGATGAAGCGCGCGTTTTTCGAGGAGACGTGCACGAATCCCGAGGTGAGGCGACGGCACGAAAATCGAGGCGGCGGCGGCACGCGGCTCGAGGCGCGGCGCGCTGCGCATTGCGCGCAGCTGGCTCGCGTTGGGAACGCGCGCCTGCGTGGGTCAGCGCAGGGGCCGCCACGTGGCGGCCCCCCATTGGCGCGTGCGGTCACGCGGGGGGGCGCGCCCGTGTGGCGCGCCCGTGTCCCGCGCCTGCGCAGGCGCGGTGTCACGCGCCCGTGTGGCGCGCGGGCTGCGCGCCCGCGTGGCGCGCAGGGGCGCGGCCACGTGGCGTGGCCCGCGCGTGCCTGGACCTGGTGCACCCGCCTGGGTGCTGTGGACCGGCGGGTGCGCCGTGGACCGGTGGTCCGTAGACCACCTTTCTCCCTCTCTCTCTTTTCTTCTTCTTCTTTCTCCCCCGCACCCCATTTTCTTTCTCCTCCATTTTTTCTTTTCTTCCTTCTTCACCCGAGCGAGAGAGGAAGTGAGGAGGAGATTTTTAGGGGTTGTGGCGGTGCGCCGTGGACCTCGCGGAGCGCGCGAGATGTTCCAAACGGGTCGGTTGGGCGGCGCGACGCGTCGGGGTAGGTTCCGCGCGTTGTTTTTACGGTATTTTTGGCACAGTTTTGGGGCGTTCTTTGGACAGTAAATTGACCCTCCTTTTTGCTCTTATCTCTGTTAGGGACCGTATTTTTACTGCTCCGGTAGAGGCAAGGATTCGCGTGGAGGCCAATTGCAAGTGTCTACAAGCAATTGGTGGCGAATCGGGGTCGGTGGCCTTATCTCCAAGTTTTATGGACTGTACAGTAATGCTACTGATGTAGGACTTTGCATGATAGTTTATTTCCTTGTGTAGCATGCTAGATTGTAGGAATGGTTATTTCCTTTTATCATCTGTTAATATAGTTATCTTGGAACTTGACCTAGCACCCCCGTCATATGTTGCATGTGTAACCAGACCAGTAGAAAACTCTCACTTGGGCTAGGGTTATTTATGTTTAGACACCCACACTGTTTTTCTATTCCTGGACATAGTGTTATCCTCGCCCGGGTAGTGGGCCGAGAGGTCGGGACTTTCTTTTAGTGTGGGATGCTTTTGCACTCGTGCTTGGGAGCAGAGTGGAGTCTGGTAGTTGTAGTGGGTTGCTTATCTGTGCCGGGAGCCGTTTGGGTAAACGGTAGTCCCGGGAGGTCTTGTATCCCTGTTGTGCTGTCGTGGGAGGGAGCCGTTGAGTAGACGGTAGTCCCGGGCCGTCGAGTATCTTCCGGTCCGTGTTGTTGGGAACCGTTGGGATTGACGGTGGTCCCAGGTCGTTGAGTGTTGTCCGACCGGTATTGTTAGCCTGAGTTGTGGGTAGTTCCTGGCTGTGGAGTACCTCCAGCCAGTGTGCTTGTGCTGCGAGCTGTTGAAGAGGCTAGTGTCTCGTGTTTCGGGTTAGCCGATCAGCTGAGTCGTCGAGAGTGCTCCGACTGTTGTGCGAGATATTTGGGGATCTTGAGTCCTACCGTTCTGTGAGTGAGCGTGGTTTTTGACTATAGCCTGCTTATGCCAATTGTTGATACTCTATGCCGCGCCGTTTTCCTCAGTTGGGGTCGCGCCCCTTGAGATGCCGCAATGGGTGCGATGATTGGCCTGTTTAGGCAGTTTCCCGCAGTGGATGCGATGGTGGGCCTATTGAGGCAGTTTTGCGCGAGGGGTGAGTTAGTCCGTGTGGGACGCCCTACGTAAGTCCGTTCCTTCGGGATGTGCGGCAGTAGGTAGGCGCAGGCTTAACTGGACTCGAGGAGGCAGTCAGTTTAGACTGGGTGACTTTATTTATTTGTTAGTAGATGCATCATATTATCATCTGTTCCACCTCCTGAGCATCTAGATAGAGGCATAGTAGCTGTAGAGTTATTCTTTTCCAGCTCTTTTCTTTCCGTATTACTTTGTTACTTTATGCCTCTAGTAGACTTAGTGGGCAGACCGTTGGGCTTGTTGGCGGCACCCACTGAGAACTACTGTGGGAAGTAGTTCTCACACCCGTCGTGGTGTCTTTTCCCCAGGGACTTCTTCTCCTGTTCCTGTGCTCCTGTTGCTGATCCTTCGGACCGAGGCGAGGGAGTCGCGAGCCAGTTCCCTACCCGTCGTTGGAGTGTAGCGGTACCCCTTCAGAGGAGAGCTTCAGTTGATTAGTTTACTTCTTTTTCCTCTGTTGAGAGACCTTTGTTGTGAGGTGTAGAGTTGTACTTTATTTTACAGTTTGAGAGACTGTTGTAGTGAGGATATTTTTGTATTGAGAGCTTGTACACTGATTTATTTATTGGAGATATCTCCCTTTTGGGTTTTTGTATCAGAGGACTTTTTATACGATCGTATTTGGGGAGATGGATATTGTATTATTTTCAGTTGTACAGTGTTTGGATTTTAGTTTTTCAGTAGTTTTACTTTCAGCTCTGATATCTGTTTAGCTGTAGTTGATTCTTTCTGCAAGTTAGACGCTTCGTCTGTACGGCAGTTTCCGTACAGATGGCGGATCTGTTAGCGAGCCCGGGTCGCAGTTTCGACCCCGGGGCGTGACACGCAGTGACCCAGGCGGCCCGCCGTGAACCGCGGCCCACGGTTCCCGCCATGGACCACGCGATTGGCGGGCGCGCGTGCGCCGGGTGCGCGGGACGCAGAGGGGACACGTGGCGGCCTTAGGGCGTTCCGGGCGCGGTTTTGTGGGCCGGGCCTGTCATGCCCCGGGGGTAAAATTTCCTTATTTTTTTTTTTTTTTCTCCCTAAGCGGAATACGTGGATCATTTAACAGTTCTCATTGTAGTGTCCCCCGATGCGCGCCAGACCCGCCACACGTGCAAATTCCTCGACCCCACCGGCAGGGTCTCATTTGCACGTGCACGGCGGTTCCGGTCATCCTCTGCATGCCCAACTGTGCATGACCTCGAGTGAACAATAACCACAAACATCGTACTCGACAGTGAGAGGAAGTGATATAGCTACTAGATACGGCCGCCGGTGTTTTGAAAGGATAAATCCATGGGTTTTCAAATCGGTGCCTACACGACACCTGTTATCTTCAAAACTGTTTTCGCAAACGCTAAATTGTTTGAAAACCGGCCGAACTACTCAAGCACAAACGAAAAGAGGATCACCGCAGTAATTTATGTATTTACATCACAGCACACGCAACTAGAAACTAAGGGATCATCCCTAAAGAGCCTAACAGTGTCACTCATAAAAAGCTAATAAAAAGAAACCATCTTCCTAGACCGTCCTCGCATCCGTCCCGTTCCCGCGCCAGACCGAACCTGTCACAAGGTGGGGAGTCAGTGGCCAAAAGAGTAAATAGTAGTTGAAAGCAGGTAAATTAGTAACAGTGCTGAAATCAAACAAACCGACGCCATCGGGCATCCCCTCAGTCCCCATCATGAGTCCATGGACTTTCCCTGTTTCAGTAAATCTCAGTATAAAGTGCTCTCGCTCATATCCTGGTACCACCAACCCCTCCCCGGCACTCGTGCGGCTCCTGAGCAATCCGTGAGGGGGTCCCCACTGTCGGTACCTTGTGGGGTACACGGGCCTCGTGCTATATTTCCAGAAAAATACACCATTGTGGTGGCCAAACCGCTGGTGTGCGTGTAAGTACCGTGAGCCACCAGATCAGTGTGTGTGGAGTAAGAGATGCCATATTCCAATGTTACCGTTAATATTAAAACAAAGAGAGGAAACTCATGCAAGGGAAGTGAGACTGACATAAAATTATTCCTGACAATGTTCTTTCGGGTTATAACAAGTTATTTTGAAAGAAGTCCACCCCACGAGTACCCACCTGGACAGTGTTTGGTCGGAATGCCCGCAGTTGACTCGCAGCACCCGGACAACACCTCGACCTACGAAGTCCCCAGGAACAACCATTAATACTGAAGATTATCGAGAACGCTCCCCACGGGCGGTTCAACAGCAAAAGTGATAGACGGGACGCGGGCGCACTCGGCGGGAACCCAAGAGGGGCTGAGCGGCAGCGGCGGCAGCGGGGCCGCGACGGCAGAATGGCAGCAGCGCATGCCCACACGGGCGGCGTGGCGGCGAAGCCGCGACGGCGAAACCTTGTGTGGCACAAAGCCGCGCGGGCGGCGGTAGCGGGCCCCGCGCGGCACAAAGCCATGCGGGAGGCGCGCGGCGGCGGCAGTGAAAGCCCTGCGCAGGCGCGTACTCGCGCGGGCGGCGCGGCGGCAGCGCAAGCCCCGCGCGGCACAAAGGCGCGTGGGCGGCGTGCGGTGGCCGCGGCAGCGGCAGCGCAAGCCCCGCGCGTGCGGCGCGGTGGCAGCGGGCCCCGCGCGGCACAAAGCCGTGCGGCGACAGCAGCTCAAGCCCCGCGCGGGCGCGTGCCTGCGCGGGCGGCGCGGCGGCAGCGCAAGCCTCGCGCGGGCTTGTGCCCGCGCGGGCGGCGCGGCAGCGGCAGCGCAAGCCCCGCGCGGGCGCGTGCCCGCGCGTGCGGCAGCACAAGCCCCGCGCGGGCGGTGCACGGCGGCGGCAGAGCAAGCCCCGCGCGGGGCGGCGCGGCGGCGGCAGCGCAAGCCCCGCGCAGGCACAAAGCCGCGCGGGCGGCGCGACGGCTGCAGCGCAAGCCCCGCGTGGCACAAAGCCGCGCGGGCGGCGCGCGGCGGCGGTAGCACAAGCCCTGCGCGGGCGGCGCGGCGGCAGCGCAAGCCTCGCGCGGTAAAAAGCCGCGCGGGCCGCGCGGCGGCTGCAGCGCATGCCCCGCGCGGGCGCATGCCCGCGTGGGCGGCGCGGCGGCAGTGCAAGCCCCGCGCGGCACAAAGCCGCATGAGCGGCGCGGTGGCGGTAGCGCAAGCCCCGCGCAGCACAAAGCCGCGCGGGCGGCAGCGCAAGCCCCGCTCGGCACAAAGCCGCGCGGGCGGCGGCCAAATGCTAAACCCTCTCCCTAAAAATGACCGAAGGTAACAGGGGACAAAAAAGGAGGGATCAGTGATTGCTTAGCTTGCACTGAAGAGGAGGAAGGAGGATCCCTTCCCTTCCGTCTCTCGCACGTTGCTTCGCTAAGATAATCGGGCCGCCCTCCTCCTTTTCCCCTCTCCCGATCCCTATTCCTCTCTCTCACCCAAGGCGGCTAGGATTTTCCTAAGGCATAGGTGGCTAGGTTTCCCAGGGCTTCCTCTCTAGGGGTCAAAACAGGTCGTGGTTTATATAACCCGAACACCAAGACCCTCCCCAAACCCTAACCGCGTGCGTAACGCAATGGGTAGCTAGTAAGAAGTTACGTAGGTACAGGTAAGAACAAAAACCCGTTCCTTCGCACGTCGAAATAAGAGTTGCTAAGACCGATCCAACCCGAGTCTACCCCTAATTGCCTCGAAAAGCGTATAGTTCATGCGGCATGGATTTCGGTGCCCGTTACCGACGCCGCGGACTTCAAAATTTGATTCCGGGAGATCTGGGAGTCCGATTTCAAATCCGATCGCACCGCCGCTCATGGTTTCTCGGGCTCTATCATTGACAAATGAGAACGGACCCCACCCTCCTACCCACGGGTCCTAAAGGGGACGCACCTATAATTTGGCCCATCCTATCCAGGTTCGAGGACGACGTCCGAAAAATCCGGTTACTACAGGGCCGGGGCGGGTTCGGGCACTGTAGCAGCCCGAAACCCCCCGGGTGCCCGGAAGATTGGGCCTAATAGCCCAATTGGCTTTTTTTTTTTTGGGAAAAGCCTATAAATAGGCCTATTCCTCTTCGGTTTTGGGCTTTTTCTCGAGCCCAAATCCTCTGGAGTCCTTTAGTAACTTTGTTGATCTTTTTATTCTGCATCTTGTGAAGGAGGTTTAGATTTTTTGGAGGCCGTGACATCGACGTCTTCGGCGAGTTAGCGCAGTGCGACGTTCTTTCTTCGGTGGCCCATTTCCGTCGTGTTTCGGTCCACGAGTCCACAGAGCTACTCCGACGGAATTTTTGGACAATTTTCGCATTGTCGGATTCACGAGAGGTAAATCTACGATTTTTGTATTTTTTCACTCCTCCCAGATTTGAGTTTTTTTAGGAGTTTCTGGTACATCTTTAAGCCCCTGTTTTGCTGGTGGTTTTCATGGACAGCAGCGCATTGTTGGATATTTATCTCTACACTCGGGTATCGGATTTCGGCGTGTGAGAACTAGATTGACATCTACGCTTCGCGAGGATTGCCGTCGTATTTTTATTGGAATTTTTGGAGTTCATCTCACAGGTGGTATTTGCGCATCTTCAGGACTGATTTTTCAGCAGTTGTAACTTGGAAATTTTGTGTTGAATGTAATGTTTGGACCATATCTTTGTACCCAGGAGGAGTTTTTAGGTGTTTTTGGGCTTGTTGGAATTGTGGGAATCTAAAGATTGTCCCTGTTCAGTTTCAGCCTTTTTGGACTTTGGATCGATTTGCACATCCAGGTGGGTTGCTTCGTCTTCAAAACCGATGGACAGTTCATTAACTCTATTGAGTACGGAACATGCATGATTTTGAGTTGTATTAGGAACCATGCTAGAAAGAGAAAATTGATACTCCTTGTGTTGCTGTGTTGATCAGTGTTATTTTATTACTCCCTAAATATGTTAAATTATTGTTATCATTAGAACTTGACCTAGCACCCCGTCATATGTTACATGTTTAACCAGACTAGTAGAAAACTCCAACTTGGGCTAGTTTATTTATGCTTTAGACACTCCCACACTTATATTCATTCTTTCACCTGGACTTAGAATTTTCTCGCCCGGGTAGTGGGCCGAGTAGTCGGGTTGTTGTGGGATGCATCTTACACTCGTGCTTGGGGGTCGAGTGGAGTCTGGTAGCAGTGTTTATATCAGTATTTTATTCTAGGAGCCGTCTGAGTCGACGGTGGGTCCCGGCTGTGTGGTTTTCCAGCCTGTGAGTGAGAGTTGGTATTGTTGGTTACTATCGATCTTGTTGATCGTGGATTTGGACTATAGCCTGCATGAGCCGCATTGAGCTCGACAGAGATGCGTGGATACTTTCCTCGGTGGGGTCGCGCCCCTCGAGTGCAGCTCCGGAGCTGGGCCTGTTACTTTGCTATCGCGACTTTTCGACGCAGTCCCTCTGGCTGGGCCAGTTTTGGCAGTCACGGACGCCCTACGTAAGTCCGATCCTCCTTGTATGTCATGGCAGTAGGTAGGCGCATGTTTGACTGGACCCTATGTGGCAGTCAGTATAGATTGGGTGACTGTATTTTGAGAGATAGTAGATGCATCATGTTTCCATCTATATCACTCCTTGAGCATTTAGATAGAGGCATAGTAGCTGTAGAGTTATTTTCCAGCTCTTTTCCTTTCAGTATTGCATTTGTTATTTTATGCCTCTAGTAGACATAATGGGCAGACCGTCGGGCTTGTTGGCGGTACCCACTGAGAACTACTGTGGGATGTAGTTCTCACTCCCGCCGTGGTGACTTTTCCCCAGAGACCTCTACTCCAGTTTCTGCTGCTCCAGTTGCTGATCCTGCTAATCGAGGTAAGGGAGTCGCTAGCTAGATCCCTACCAGTCTTCTTCCAGTGAGAGTATATGTACCCTTTTGGTGATGTATTAGTACTGCCAGTGATTTTGGGATTGTATCATGTACATTTTACTTTTGAGAGTTTTAGTTTTGGAGAGACTTATGTATTATGAGGACCTGGCATGTACTATTTGAAGAGTTGTATATATTTATTTCAGTAGTTACTTTTCAGCTCTGATATCTGTATAGTGTAGTTGATCTTTTGCAGGTTAGTTGCTTCGTCTATGTCACGCCCCGGGGGTCTCGCTCAGCGGAAAACAAAGAGTTGGTAGTTCAAGTTCCTTTAATAATAAATTTTTGATTTGATTCAGACCTCCCCGGCGCGCGCCCAGACCCGCCACATACACAGGTTTACTCGAAAATCGGGCAGAGTCTCCCCTGTATATGCACGGCGTCGCACTATACAATCTCTCAATACAAGCATTCAATTAATCACAACAGTCTCAAATATTCAACCAACAATGTAAACTAAAGAGAACGCCCGTCGCCAAACAAGTTGAAAGGATAAACTCACAGTTTTGAAAACAGGCCCACACGACCCGAGGTTTTGAAAACGGTTTAGAAAGATGCCATAAATCCACAGGGTTTGCAAAAGCGGGCCCACACGACCCCATATTTTAAAAGATAGTTTTCGAAGTCCTTTTCTAGTTACTTTGCTTGGAAAATGGCCAACGGGCGAATAAAGGAAACATAATATCAAATCCGGAACACCGGGAATCAACATCCACACCGACCCCACAAGGGTATCGCGAACCACACCGTAGTCGATAGTATGAAATGAAATGCAGGAAAAAGTAAAGGGGATACAAACTAGGGCTCCTCGCAGCCCGACCACTCCTGTCCCGACCTCACCGCCACCTACCGCTCACCCCTGGAAGAACCTGTCACGGAGTGGGAGTCAGCGACATGTGATAATGATAATAAGCAGTAAAGGGAAAACCAAACCCAACAGTAAAACTATCCGGAGCACCCACTCAACCCACTGGAAGCGTGACCCGCAAACACCTGTAACACCTGCAACATCTGTAATACCTATAACACCTACACACCTTGTTCCCATCGAGCACCTATCCCGACAGAACACGCCGCTCACACCTTGGGGCACCTGACCTCGTCGGATGCCTATCCCGACAGGTCGCACCTTTTTCCCCCCACCTTTTGATGCTTCAAACCCCACACCTACGGGGGCCCCCACCACTTCACCTTGTGGGTTAACACGGGTCGAAGACCGCTTTCCCGGAAAAGAGCACCCTTTGCGGTGGCCAGACCGCGGGTGCGCGTGTCGCAACCATGAGCACAATGAACCGATTACAGAATAATATCGCAATATAGAAACCGTCAGCATTAGTATTACGAATATGAAATTAAACTACTGTCCATGAACACCGAGTCTATACTTAGGCTCAAAGAAACCCACCTCTCTCGCTGTCGCGCTGCTGGTCGACTTCGGGTTCTTTCGCGTCCCGGTGCGCCCGCCCGGACCTACACAAACCCGTCTCACCGGAGTTAGTAACTCCATCAACATCCCGAAAGGTACACACAAGTAAGGGGGACGCGGAACACCCAGCCCTCCCGGTCGACCGCGGCCACGCCCCGCCAGTTTGGCGAAGGTGGCGGCGTCCCCGGGCGAACCGACAACGCGGGCGGCCCCGACTCCCGCGGAACCCACCCGCAACACCAACTCCCCGCTGCCCGCATGCGGGTTTGCCCGCATGCGGGCCGCGCGCCCCCAGCCCCGCGCGGCTGGGGCAGCAGCCCGCCCGCATGCGGGTTGACCCGCATGCGGGCCGCGCGCCCCCAGCCCCGCGCGGCTGGGGCGGCAGCCCGCCCGCATGCGGGTTGACCCGCATGCGGGCTGCGCGCCCCCCCAGCCCCGCGCGGCTGGGGCGGCAGCCCACCCGCATGCGGGGTTGCCCGCATGCGGGGTTGCCCGCGTGCGGGGCTGCCGGCCCCCAGCCCCGCGCGGCTGGGCGGCAGCCCTCCCGCATGCGGGGGATGCCCGCATGCGGGGTTGCGCGGCCGCCGGCATGCCGTCCGCATGCGGGCATTTCCCGCATGCGGCTTCGTCCGCGCCGGACTCCGGCGATGCCCTCACCCCTCCTCCTCGAACTACTCTGATCAAGAACAAGAAACAAGAACGAGAAAAAGTAAACCCTAACGTGCTCACCTCGAGAGAATGATGATCCGGTCCTGCGGTTTCGACCCCAAGAGGTGTGAAGTCGTCTTCCTCTCTGCCTTGGTCTCGCCGCCTGGATCTTCCGCACGATTGGTGAGGGAGAGGGTACGGTTGGGGTGGGATTTTTGGCTCCTAGTCCACGCTCGGTATCGTACCCTAGGGTGAGGGAGGTTGAGACGGATATAATGAGAAAGGGGAAAAAAGAACGGAACCGTTCCCTAATCAAAAATAAACCCAATTAAACGAAAGGTTGGGTTCGAACCGGGGTCCGGTCTGACTGGTTACCCGCGTTGGTCAACCGAGCTTACCGTCACCTTCTGGAATTTATTCCGGGAGATTCCGGAGTCGGAATCCAAAACCGATTTCGCCGGCGGACTCCGTTTCGCGAGCTTTATTGACTAAAAATACTCGCGAGCCCCGACGATCTGTCCAGAAACACAGAATTAATTAGTCCCCCTTCCCGGACCCCTGAACGAAACGCGAAAAAAGACTAACAAAAGTAGACCCAAAGATGGAACCATAACATTTTGCCAGCGGATACTACACCACTCACCTTTTTAAAACGAGCTTCGTCCTCGAAGCTCAAACCTGGATCTCGGTGAAAAGGTAGGGATAGCCCTCCCTCATCCTGGATTCTAGTTCCCACGTCGCTTCCCGCTCCTCGTGGTTGTTCCAAAGCACCTTTACGTAGGGAATGACTCGGTTTCGGAGCGTCTTGTTCTCTCGTGCTAGAATCCGTACCGGGGCTTCCTCGAAGCTTAGGTCCTCCTTCAGTTCGAGTGTCGAGACGTCCAGGACATGCGATGGGTCGTGGAGGTATTTCTTGAGCATTGAGACGTGGAACACGTCGTGCACCCGGCTGAGGTTCGGCGGTAGGGCGAGGCGGTAAGCCACTGGGCCAATGCGCTCCAAGATCTCGAACGGCCCCACAAACCGTGGGCTCAGCTTGCCCTTTAACCCAAAGCGCTTGATTCCTCTGGACGGCGAGACCCGCAAAAACACGTGTTCACCCACCTGGAATTCCAGGTCCCGGCGTCTCCGATCCGCGTAGCTCTTTTGCCGACTCTGGGCGGTCAGTAGGCGCTTTCTGATAAGGCGAACCTTCTCTTCGGTTTCTTCCACTAAGTCGGGTCCCAAGAACTTCCGTTCCCCTAAATCGTCCCAACAGATCGGGGACCGGCAGCGTCTGCCGTACAAGGCCTCATAGGGTGCCATCTGGATGCTGGCCTGGTAGCTGTTGTTGTAGGCGAATTCGACAAGGGGCAGGTAACGCTCCCAACCGATCCCCCAGTCTAGCACACAGGCTCGCAGCAGGTCCTCCAACGTCTGAATCACTCGCTCCGACTGTCCGTCCGTTTGGGGGTGAAAGGCCGTGCTGAACTGCAATCTGGTCCCCAGGGCCTGCTGTAGGCTCTGCCAAAACTTCGAAACAAAGCGTGTGTCTCTATCCGATGTGATCGATGCCGGCACTCCATGCAGTCTCACGATCTCGCTGAGATAGACTTGGGCTAATCGCTCCCTAGTCCAGGTGGTGTGAACGGGTAGGAAGTGCGCTGACTTGGTTAGTCGGTCAACAATGACCCAGATCGTGTCGTGCCCCTGCTGTGAACGTGGAAATCCAGTGACGAAGTCCATGGTGATCTGATCCCATTTCCACTTGGGTACAGGTAACGGCTGTAGCTTTCCCGCCGGCCGCTGATGCTCCGCCTTTATCTGCTGACAAACCAGGCAAAGCGCAACGTAACGAGTCACATCCCCCTTCAGCTTGGGCCACCAGAAAGTCTGCTTAAGGTCCCTGTACATCTTTGTACCCCCCGGATGTGCCGCATAAGGGGCGCGGTGCGCCTCCGCTAGGATTTCCTCCTTCAATTCCGGGGTATCCGGCACGCAGATCCGCCCGCGGAACCGTAAGACGCCGTCGTCTTCCACGGAAAAGTCCCCTCCCTGATCCGGCGAAATCTTGTCTCGTATAAGCTGCAAGTACGAGTCCGTCTGCTGTCCCTCTCGAATTCTCTCGAACAGTGTCGGCTTTACCACCAAAGCCAACAGTTGTGCGACTGTGCCCATTGGTACTACTTCCAACTTCATTCGCGAGAATTCCGCGATCAAGGTGCTCTGCTCCGTTATGGCGCGTGCCGTCGTCTCTTCTGGTTGCCCCTTCCTGCTCAAAGCGTCCGCCACTGCGTTTGCTTTTCCGGGGTGGTACTGGATCGTTAGATCGTAATCCTTCAATAATTCAAGCCACCGCCTCTGCCGCAGGTTTAGTTCCTTCTGGGTAAACAGGTACTTAAGGCTTTGGTGGTCCGAGAAGACGTTACAGTGGACACCAAAGAGGTAGTGTCGCCACAACTTCAAAACGAAGACCACTGCGGCCAATTCCAAATCATGTATCGGATAGTTCTTCTCGTAATCTTTCAGCTGCCTGGACGCATAGGCTATTACTTTTCCCTGTTGCATCAACACACCCCCAAGACCGATCCTCGATGCATCGCAGTACACTTCATAATCCTCTCCGGGTGTTGGTAGCACGAGAATTGGTGCCCTGGTTAGCCTTCTTTTAAGTTCTTCGAAGCTCTCCTGGCATTGTGTCGACCACACAAATTTTTCTCCTTTCCTAGTCAACCGGTTTAAAGGGGCCGCGATCTTCGAGAAACCCTCTATAAAGCGTCTGTAATAACCCGCCAGTCCCAAGAAGCTGCGGATCTCCGTCACCGTCGTTGGCGGCTGCCAGTCGACCACCGATTCCACCTTCTTGGGGTCCACGGCGATTCCCTTCGCCGAAATCACGTGCCCCAGGAACCCCACTTCGCGTAGCCAGAAATCACACTTTTTTAGCTTAGCATACAGCTTCTGCTCCCTGAGGGTTTGGAGAATCGTTCGTAGGTGGTCCTCGTGCTCCTCGTCGGTGGGTGAATAGATCAGTATGTCGTCGATAAAGACCACCACGAACCGGTCTAGGAATGGTCTGAAGATCCGGTTCATCATATCCATAAAGACCGCGGGGGCGTTCGTAAGCCCGAACGGCATGACCGTAAACTCGTAGTGGCCGTATCGGGTCCGAAAAGCGGTCTTCGGAACGTCCTCGTCCCGAACCCGGAGCTGGTGGTAGCCCGACTGCAGATCAATCTTTGAAAAGACCGTCGCCCCTCGCAGCTGGTCGAAGAGGTCGTCTATTCTGGGCAGGGGGTACTTGTTTTTCACCGTGACCTTGTTTATTCCCCTGTAGTCGATGCAGAGACGCAAGCTTCCGTCCTTCTTCCGTACAAAGAGTACCGGTGCGCCCCAGGGCGACACACTCGGCCTGATGAACCCTTTGTCTAACAGGTCCTCCAGTTGAGCTTTTAGCTCCTTTAACTCCGCGAAGGCCATTCGGTAAGGCGCCTTTGTGATAGGTTGAGTACCCGGTATGAGTTCAATAGGGAACACCACCTCTCTCTCTGGGGGTAACCCGGGCAGTTCCGCTGGGAAAACGTCGGGGAAGTCCCTCACAATTGGGATGTCTGAAAGTGCCGTCGAGGGTCGGGTAACCAAGTCCACCGATGCCAAGTAGGCCACACACCCACCCTCTACCAGTCTCCTGGCTCGAGCCGCTGAGATGACTGCCGGGAAGGAGGTACTCTTGCACGCCAGGTAAGCATTCTTTGGGAAACTTGGTTCTTGCAGTTGCACCATCCGCTTCTCGCAGTCGATGAGCACTTGGTACCTTGAGAGCCAGTCCATGCCCAAGATGACGTCGTACTCCTTCAGGGGAATCACCACCAGATCCCAAGGGCAAGCCAGTCGCCCTAGCTTAATTGGGCAGGTGGCCACCAAACTGGTCGCCTCCAGTGTCCCACCCGCCGTCTGGACCGTCAAAAGGCTTTGGAGAGGTGTCTCCTCGAGGTCATGCATAAACACGTAATCACGAGAAATGAACGAGTGGGTTGCTCCAGTGTCAAAGAGGGTTCTAGCTCGGGAGTTTGAGACAGAAGTAATACCTGCAAGCATGTCCACCGGTGGATCGGTCTCCTGGCGGGTCATTGAGTAGACTCGCCCACCCGGTTGGGGCTGCCTCGCCTCCTCGCGCCGCGGTGCCGGGGGCCTAGAGGTCGACCCCATGGGGGCTTTCCCCCGCCCGGAGAGTTGTGGCGAAGGCGTGGATGCGGCAGAAGAAGCTGTTCCCATGGCAAGGGGGCAGTTGCGGCGGAAGTGCCCCTGCTTGCCGCAACGGAAGCAGTGATCAACTCTCTGGGGGCAATCCAACACCCCGTGTGCTCCCCCGCAGATCACACAAGGCCTATCTCTTGGCCTCGGCCCTCCCGTGGGTGCGCTCCGTGCTCCCGACTGTGACCTCCACCGCTTGGGGGGTCGGCTCCCAGCAGATGACCCCCCCCGTAGCTCTGTTGTTGCCGCTTCCTATCTTCTTGCTGTGCCGGGGCCTCCCTCCTAGCGCGGGTAACGGCGAACCCGCGCTCTACGACAGTGGCCCGATCGACCACTTTCTGGAACGTATGCAAGTCAGCGGCCTGAACCACCTGGAAGATATCACTACGCAACCCATCCACGAACAGTTGCGCCTTGTGGGGTTCGTCCCTTATGACAAAAGGGACGCAATTTGCCAAGCGCACAAATTCGCGCTGATATTCCATAACCGTCTTACTCCCTTGCTGAATATGGTTCAGGTCATCCTCCAGTTTCTTCTTGACGCTGTTTGTGAAGAAGGCCCCAAACAATTCCTGCTTGAACGTCGTCCATGATAGAAGCACGGTGCCCTTGGTGGGATCAGGGCGCACCGTCTTCCACCACAGACGGGCGTTTCCCTCCAAAAAGTGAACCGCCAGGGGAACGCGCTCAGGGTCCTCGATAAGTAAGTCCTCGAACAACTTTTCCATCGAACCCACCCACTTTTCGACGACCCAGGGATCAGTCGTCTCCCCCTCGAACGTGGGTGGTTCGAACTTCATGAAATCCGCCAGATTGGCCCGCACTCGTTCTCGCTCCGTCAGTGGGACTGTCCCTTCCCCAGCGGCGGCGGCGACCACAACAGGAACGGGTGCCACCAAAGTCTCCCCCGAGGTACCCCCGCCAAGGGCCCCCGGAGCTGGTACCGTGGACGCCGCTGGGGGTGCTGCTACAGGCGTCGTCGTCTGGGCTGGCGCTGCCCCGGCCGCTGCTGTCGGTGGAGGGACCAATCCTGCCCCCGTCCCCATCACTTGCGGCACAGCTGCTGGCGCGGCTGGCCCCTGTGGGGGCCCCGGTGCGACCGTCGCCGTCTCGGCCGGAAGCCGCTGCGTCAACTGACGCACATGGTCGGTGAGCGTCGCCAGGTTTCCCGCCATCTCTCGCAGTTGCTGCCGCAAGAGTTGGTTCTCTGCGGCCATCGATGCCGTCGCATCCGCCCCTTCGTCCCCGGCCGACGCCCTGGTTCGAACCATTGTCTGTACACACATACATCCAAAAGAAAACATCAGTCCTAGACCCTGCTAGATCAACATCCCTGTATCGAGAGAGAAGAAATTACAGCTTCCCCCCCTTCCCCGATCACTCACGTCCTACACCCCTATGTCCTACACATTTCATTTACTCGAAGCTACGTGTGGTAACACTGTGGATGTTGGACCTTCACTGTTGTGATTAAAAGAAAACCCTCTCTGATACCATCTTAATCTGTCACGCCCCGGGGGTCTCGCTCAGCGGAAAACAAAGAGTTGGTAGTTCAAGTTCCTTTAATAATAAATTTTTGATTTGATTCAGACCTCCCCGGCGCGCGCCCAGACCCGCCACATATACAGGTTTACTCGAAAATCGGGCAGAGTCTCCCCTGTATATGCACGGCGTCGCACTATACAATCTCTCAATACAAGCATTCAATTAATCACAACAGTCTCAAATATTCAACCAACAATGTAAACTAAAGAGAACGCCCGTCGCCAAACAAGTTGAAAGGATAAACTCACAGTTTTGAAAACAGGCCCACACGACCCGAGGTTTTGAAAACGGTTTAGAAAGATGCCATAAATCCACAGGGTTTGCAAAAGCGGGCCCACACGACCCCATATTTTTAAAAGATAGTTTTCGAAGTCCTTTTCTAGTTACTTTGCTTGGAAAATGGCCAACGGGCGAATAAAGGAAACATAATATCAAATCCGGAACACCGGGAATCAACATCCACACCGACCCCACAAGGGTATCGCGAACCACACCGTAGTCGATAGTATGAAATGAAATGCAGGAAAAAGTAAAGGGGATACAAACTAGGGCTCCTCGCAGCCCGACCACTCCTGTCCCGACCTCACCGCCACCTACCGCTCACCCCTGGAAGAACCTGTCACGGAGTGGGAGTCAGCGACATGTGATAATGATAATAAGCAGTAAAGGGAAAACCAAACCCAACAGTAAAACTATCCGGAGCACCCACTCAACCCACTGGAAGTGTGACCCGCAAACACATGTAACACCTGCAACATCTGTAATACCTATAACACCTACACACCTTGTTCCCATCGAGCACCTATCCCGACAGAACACGCCGCTCACACCTTGGGGCACCTGACCTCGTCGGATGCCTATCCCGACAGGTCGCACCTTTTTCCCCCACCTTTTGATGCTTCAAACCCCACACCTACGGGGGCCCCCACCACTTCACCTTGTGGGTTAACACGGGTCGAAGACCGCTTTCCCGGAAAAGAGCACCCTTTGCGGTGGCCAGACCGCGGGTGCGCGTGTCGCAACCATGAGCACAATGAACCGATTACAGAATAATATCGCAATATAGAAACCGTCAGCATTAGTATTACGAATATGAAATTAAACTACTGTCCATGAACACCGAGTCTATACTTAGGCTCAAAGAAACCCACCTCTCTCGCTGTCGCGCTGCTGGTCGACTTCGGGTTCTTTCGCGTCCCGGTGCGCCCGCCCGGACCTACACAAACCCGTCTCACCGGAGTTAGTAACTCCATCAACATCCCGAAAGGTACACACAAGTAAGGGGGACGCGGAACACCCAGCCCTCCCGGTCGACCGCGGCCACGCCCCGCCAGTTTGGCGAAGGTGGCGGCGTCCCCGGGCGAACCGACAACGCGGGCGGCCCCGACTCCCGCGGAACCCACCCGCAACACCAACTCCCGCTGCCCGCATGCGGGTTTGCCCGCATGCGGGCCGCGCGCCCCCAGCCCCGCGCGGCTGGGGCAGCAGCCCGCCCGCATGCGGGTTGACCCGCATGCGGGCCGCGCGCCCCCAGCCCCGCGCGGCTGGGGCGGCAGCCCGCCCCGCATGCGGGTTGACCCGCATGCGGGCTGCGCGCCCCCCCAGCCCCGCGCGCTGGGGCGGCAGCCCACCCGCATGCGGGTTGCCCGCGTGCGGGGCTTGTTGGGTTTTAGGTTATAAGGATCTAATAGGGGAAAAAACACCTAGAGGGGGGTGAATAGGTGTAAACAATAAACACTCAAAAATCTTTGTGCGATAAAACCCAATGCGGAAAAATAAAAGAACACACAAGATTTTTACGTGGAAAACTCCAAACCGGAGTAAAAAACCACGGGACCGATAACACGGCGAAATCCACTAGAGTTAACACACGTACAAGGTGATATAACGTACTCACAGACGACTCAACCTTTTACCATACGCCCCTAGTCGATCTTCTCCGCTCGCTCCACGACGCTTCTCGAATCCACGATTTGCGCCGCCAACGCTGAATCCACAGCGTCCAACGTCGAATCCACGACGTCCGACCGAATCCACGGTCTTCACCCAATGGCACGCTTCGAATCCACGAACGCACCTCGCTCCGAATCCACGAGAGCGATGACACCTTGAATCCACAAGGCCACGCGAGTCCACGCGCCGATTCTGGGATAAATCGTTGTTTGTTTGGGTGGTGATGATCCGCCGAATACTTAGATCAAGAGTAGATCGGAAATACCATCTAAGTATTCATTAGTTTGATTCAACTCAAGATATGAGTATGAAAACCTAGAATCAAACTAATCAATATAGATGAAGAACCATTAAATAGATCTAATGATTTCCGTTCTTCTCTATATGTGGATCTAAGGCCGTATAAAATGATATTTGAAAATGACGGCTCTTTTTCGATATGTGGATTGCCCTAGAAAAGAAAAGGAAGGGCTATTTATAGGTTAGAAACCCTAGGAAGAATATTCGGATCAAAAACAAACTTTTCTGGAAAGTTTTACCGACGGCGATCCGGATTGCGCAAGTCACGATCCGGATCGCTTACGCGTAGAGAGCAATTTCCAGAAAACCGCCTGTTCGGGATCCGGATCATAATCTACGATCCGGATCGTTCATACAGTTTTACCAGAACAATGTGTTCGGGATCCGGATTGAGATTCCACGATCCGGATCGTTCAAGCCAACAGGTAAAACTCATGTTCGGGATCCGGATCATCAAATGCCATGATCCGGATTGAACTAGTGTATGAACGAACACCCTTCGGGATCCGGATTGAAAGACACGATCCGGATCCTGAACATGTCCCATGTCCAGTTTTTGATGAATATGCAATTAAAACCTCTTCCAGGTGTTTCTACACTATAAGAAGTATTCGGATCATCAAAATTATTTAGTTAAACGTACCTGATCCTTTTGAATTCTTCTTTCTTGAGATTGAGGTATATGATCCAAAGTTTCTTCATCTTCAATCTTCAAGACTTAAACTATTCACGAAATACGCCAACTCAAATTCCGTAACAATCTCCCCCTTTGGCGGTTTCGTGACAAAACACAGATCCACAAAGAAAATTCAAAAAGATATTTTTGTTGCTATCACCATACAACAAAAATTTACAAAAGAGTTCCAGAAATTAAAAACATGAGATAAACTCCTAGAACAGACTCTAGACTTAGACATCTGTAACTTCTGCACACAGAAAACATTCTTGACAAACAAAATCGTTAGATACCTCAAGAATTGAAACATTCAAAACCAAATGCAGAGATAGAGTTTGATCTCATCATGACATTTGAAAGAATCAGATATGTGAAAGAACATAGTTAAAACCAACATATCTTCTAAGCAGTTGAAAACCAAATGTCAAAGTATGTTAGTCCAACATCAACTTGTTAGTCATATTACATGCCCAAATAGTTAGTCAAATAGTTAGTATAGAAGCATGTCACAATCACAAAAGAAAACCCAAGTTGAGTTGAGATTCATACTTACCTTGATTCATTCCTTGATTCATTCACAGTCATTGTTCAGAGTTCATTGTTTTTCATTGTTCAGAGTTTATAACTCTTCAACTCTCTCTCATCTTCTCTCCCCCTTTTTGTCACAAACAAAGCCAAAAATGTAGCATGAGCTACAATATGTAAGGAGAGTAAACAAAAAGTTCATAAGTTTCTAACAATATGCACAAAAAGAGAATTAACCTAAGAATATGCACAAACTGAGAGTTAAACTAACTAAAAGAATCAACTAAACTAATCCAAATTCAGTTATCGAGAATTAAATCCTGCACAAAAAGACAAAGTTAGTTATCAGAATCTGAAAAGTCTGAACTCGTGCAACCAATCTTGGACATAATCTTTCGCATCCGCTTGTCCATTGAGTTTATTTTCTTCGTGATGGTGATGTGAGCTGCTGTGGTTAGCTCCAGTTCATTCGCAACCCTTTGTTGTTCCTTCAACATTCGTTCCTGCTGAACGGATAGTCGTTGCTGCAACTTGAAAATTGAAGTCAATGATGCTTCATCATCTGTGCCAGGTGCTTGATGAGATGGTGATGCATCCGTGTCAGGCTTCTTTCCAAATGCAGAAGCTTGAGTGACATGAGGCAGCTTGTGAAGAGATTTGACAATTGTGGACTCGTCTATCATGTTCAAACATTGATGATACGTCGCCGAGGTGATGTCAACTTGAAATTTCTGTAAGATCCTCATTATGATCAATGGAAAAGGAATTCTTTCGGTAGGATGAGGATGCTCAACATATCGTGTCATTCTGTTCCAGATGATGTATGGTATGTTGACATTCAATGCCCTTGCTTCTGACGGGTGTCCTATGA
This sequence comes from Tillandsia fasciculata, assembly GCA_029168755.2. Classification (NCBI taxonomy): domain Eukaryota; kingdom Viridiplantae; phylum Streptophyta; class Magnoliopsida; order Poales; family Bromeliaceae; genus Tillandsia; species Tillandsia fasciculata. The sequence continues at coordinate 125,662 of JAQOTM010000498.1, read as the reverse complement.
GATATAAGAACAACAACCGTTCCCATCTCACAACCTTCGTCTGCATGTTTGGAAGTATATTGTAGCAAGTGATGAAGTTCAGGAAGCGATATTCCAGACGAAGTTCTTTGGATCGAACTGATTTGTTCGTTGATTGAGTTCCCTCGAGACAAATCCCCTCAATAACTTTACACCATAAAGTATTTGTCAAATCCACTCCTTTCAGATAGTGAGCTCCTCTTCCGCTTGCTTCCATTCCCAAAACCTCACCAATCAACTGTGGGGTGATTTTAATTCTCGTTCCTTGGATATTCGTATAGAATTCCATCGGACCGTTCTCAAATTCGCGAAGATGCCGTGCGTTGGTATAGAAGGTCCTCACATGGTGCAGGCAGTATCCGAGAGTTTCCGGGAAGCGACATACTTGAATGAGATTTGCTTCATCAATCAAAGTACCAAATTCAGGAGAGTGACTTCGTAGAGCTTCAATGTTCACGTGTCTTTCGCCAATGCACTCGCGATGTGCAAATGCTCTAAGCCGGTCATTGTTAACAAACACTTCTTCATCTCGTGGCGGAGAGTCCGGAGCTATTGGTGGTTCAACATCGGTCTCCTTTCTCCGTCCAAAACGTCGAGCGAGCCGCTTACGTTTTAGAGAAATAGTTGGGGCAGGCATAGAAGCCTTCCCAGAGTTCACTGGTGCTTTTCCTTTTTGCTTCGAGTCAGCAGGCACAAACTCGTCATCATCATCGTCATCCGTTAACATGTCCCAGTGTACTTCATCTGGGTTTTTCTCAAGTTCAGTATCACTGATAATTTCAACCTCTCCTTTTCTTTGAACTTTCTTAGCCCTCTTCAACTTATTGGTTGGTCTAGTGAGCACCATCGAGATAAGTAACAGTACCAACCAGGAGAAAGCCATTGATCCTAGTGCTTTGAGTTTAAAAAGAATGTCCTGTGAAAACCAACTCAAGAACATATGAAATTGTCAATTTTGAAAAATTTGAAAACATTGTACCTAGACAATCATAATCATATAGAGAAGCTAAGAATCAAATTAGTTTTCCAAAAAGAATTTTAAAAATAGATCAATTTCATGATTTACAAAAATTCCTCTTTTATGCCCTAAAACCGAATTTTTAGAAATCGAAGCCTAAAAACTCGTTAATCATGAAAAACCCAGCATAAAAGCAAAACTAATTGATCCAGAGTTCTTATTTCAAAAGAAATTTGATCAAAAACCATTCACAAACGAAGAAAATCCATCTTTTCAACTCACGTTTGATGAAAAAACCTAAAAAAACTGTGAAAAACCGAGTTTTGATCATGAAAACTTACTTGAATCCGAAGAACTTTGAGTTTTGAAGCACCAGGAAGCAAGAAATCTAGAGAGAGAAACTCTAGAAGCTTGGAAATCAGAAATTAGGGTAAAGAAATCTTGAATCTGAATGTTTCTATAAGAACCCTAGCCGCGATCCGGATCGGTCGAGAATGTGATCCGGATCGGCCACCCGCAGGGAAAATCCTGCGTTCGGGATCCGGATCACTTGCCACGATCCGGATCGGCTACACCTTTTTCTCCAGAAAAATTAAGAAAAATACACATAAAATCCAGAAAAAGTATGTAAGCACTTTATCATGTCAACTTTAAACAAAACATCGTTTCATACAACAAGAAATAGATTATGAAAATCTATCAAAAATATCCAAAAATGAAACGAAAATTTACGAAAGTTAAAACACTTAAAGTTGAACAACTTCAATTACATCTATCCTGATCTTATGTGTAATGCCTTTATCAAATCATCAATTTCAGTAAAGAAAATGAAGTACCAAGATCAATAGATGTTTGAAATCCCAGATAAGTTAGATAATATATCTAGACAATCTGTTGAAGGAGTGGCTCTTTGAGCATCTTTTACTAAAATCCCACCTTATACCAACCATGAAATACGACTGAGTCAAGTATTTCAATATGAGTTTCATCAACAATTTTCAAAACAAAAATTTGCTTTTCATTCATGGAGTATCTTTTTCTTTCATTTTCTCCATGTGGTGGTAGTTTTCACACTCCTCATTGGGATGTAACTCTTTCCACATCTTTTGAGCATTTCACATTTCATTGACTCCCCCTCAATTGGCTATCAATTATTTAATATATAAGGTATTCAACCAACCATTGATCTCGAATTCATACTCGACTAAGCAATCAAATATGATAATGACTATACCAAGAGATCATTGAGAGAGAAATTGACTTTGATCACTTAGAAGATGGTTTAATTAACGTAAATGATCATTGCAACATTGAAATATTATGACATCAAAACATAATAAATTTCTAAATGCATAAAAGGATGCAATTAAAGTCAATTATGATTTATGCTCAATTAGTGTGCTATGTACAAAACATAGATAAAGAACAAAACAAAACAAAAACAAAAACAAAACCTAATCTAAGCAAAGGTTTCAAAAGAGGTTATTTCAAGGAAAGCATGCCAATTGCTTTACGCAAGTGAATAAAACGTTTTTGATCCAAAGGTTTTGTTAAGATGTCAGCTAATTGATCCTCAGTTGAAATATATGACAGTTGAAGAATGTTTGATTCAACTAGCTCTCTAAGAAAATGATATCTAAGTTCAATATGTTTTGTTCTAGAGTGCAACACAGGGTTTTTAGAAATGTTAATAGCACTAGTGTTGTCACATAAAATGGTTACCGAAGATGTTGAAATTCGGAAATCGCTCAACACGCTCTTCATCCAAATCAATTGGGTTGAACAACTTCCTGCAGAAATGTACTCCGCTTCGGCAGTCGAGAGTGCTATGCAGTTCTGTTTTTACTGTGCCATGCAACAAGGCAGTGGCCAAGATAGAAGCATGCACCACTCGTGCTTTTCCGGTCATCCACTGATCCAGCCCAATCGGCATCTGAGTATCCAACAATATCCAAAGTCGTTCCCATAGGATACCAAATTCCGAAATTGATTGTACCTTTGATATACCGGATGATCCGTTTCACCGCTTTCAGGTGAACCTCCTTCGGTGCTGATTGATATCTCGCACAAATCCCAACACTGAAGGATATATCCGGGCGACTAGCCGTGAGATATAGTAGACTTCCAATCATACTGCGGTACAGTTTCTCGTCTACATTCTCACTTGTGATTCACTTCCAAGTCCCTTATGGCTAGTTCCCATTGGAGTCGGAAAATCTTTAGAATTTTCAAGATCAAACTTTTTGACCAACTCCAGTGCATACTTGGATTGACACAAGTGAATTCCTTCATCGTTTTGTTTAACTTGTAATCCAAGAAAATAATTCAATTCGCCCATCATGGACATCTCAAATTCGCTTTCCATGGTCTCCGCGAATTTAGAAGCATCATTATCTCTTGTTGCTCCAAAAACAATGTCATCGACATAGATTTGAGCAACTATGAAATTGTTTTGATAATGCTTCACAAAGAGAGTCCTGTCAGCTCCCCCTCGAGTGTAGCCCTTTTCCAAAAGGTGCTTTGTCAACCTTTCGTACCATGCTCGCGGTGCTTGTTTCAGACCGTAAAGAGCCTTTTTCAGTCGAAAAACATGGTTAGGTAGTTTATGATCCACAAAACCTTTCGGTTGAGCTACATAAACTTCCTCATTTAAAAATCCATTTAAAAAGGCGCTCTTAACGTCCATTTGAAATAATTTGATTTTAAAATGACAAGCGATCGCAAACAATATACGAATGGACTCGAGTCTAGCTACAGGGGCGAAGGTTTCATCAAAGTCTATACCTTCTACTTGAGAATAGCCTTGAGCAACTAACCTTGCTTTGTTCCTGATGATAGTACCTTCTTCGTTTTTCTTGTTCTTGAAGATCCATTTGGTACCTATCACATTGTGTTGCTTCGGAGGCTTCGTCAGTTCCCAGACTTTGTTTCGCTCGAATTGATGGAGCTCTTCCTGCATTGCTTTAATCCAGTAATCATCTTGGAGAGCTTCATCAACATTCTTTGGTTCGATTTGAGATACATAGCATGCAAATCCGCAAACCAATTGTCTCCGTGTTCTAACTCCTTCTTGTGGATCTCCAATTATGTTCGATTCAGGGTGATCCTTGGAGATGCGTAACGTTTGAGGTAGAGGAGTAGGCGGAGGTACACGAGATGATTCCTGCACATCAGATAAGCTTGAAGAACCGTTAGATGCATCAACATTATTATCGAAAGAATTGTTAGAAGAAGATGCATTAGCAGGTGTATCATCATCAAGAGAGATATCGAGGGTAGATTTTTCAGATTCAAAGTGAAAAGCTTCATCTACCTTAACATTTATCGATTCTACGATCGTCTTAGATTCTAAGTTAAAAACTCGATATGCTCTGCTGTTTGTAGAATAACCTAAGAAAATCCCTTCGTCACTTCGAGAGTCAAATTTTCCAAGATTTTCACGATCACGTAAAATAAAACACCGACTCCCAAAGATGCGAAAATATTTGATGTTAGGTTTTCTACAAAACCAAAGTTCATATGGTGTATTCAAAGTCCCCGGGCGCAAATACACTCGATTGATAACATAGACAGCAGTGTTCACCGCTTCAGCCCAAAAATATAAAGGTAAGTTCCGGCTATGAAGCATAACACGTGCCATCTCCTGTACGACCCTGTTTTTGCGCTCGACTACACCATTTTGTTGAGGTGTGTAAGGTGCGAGAATTCATGTTTAATGCCATTAGAAGTGCAAAAATCAATGAATTTGGAATTTATGAATTCCCACCTCTATCACTCCTAACTCGAGTAATCCTTTCATTCTTTTCTATCATAATACGATTGCAGATTTCGAGAAAAGAATCAAAGGTATCAGCTTTTTCTTTTAGAAAGGCTACCCAAGTATATCTAGAAAAGTCATCAACCAATAAAAAATATACCATTTACCTCCCAGAGATGGTTGACGAGTTGGCCCCATTAAGTCCATATGCAAAAGTTCCAAAGGCCGTTTTGTACCTATGTGGTTCAAATTCTTGTGTGCAGTCCTAGACTGTTTTCCCTTTTGGCAACCGCCACACACAAGGTTTTGTTCAAAAGAAAGTTTCGGAACCCCCTTGACCACATCTTTATTTGAAATTCTAGCAAGTTCCTTAAAGTTTATGTGACCTAGCCTTTCATGCCAAAGTGTTTCATTTTTCAAAGATGCTAGGTTACATTTTTCAGAAATCTTAGAAGGAACTACATAACAATTGTTTTCTGATCTAACCCCCTTTAAAAAGAACACTTCCAGTTACCTTTTATGAGTTAATGCTGAGCCATGTAGTACATCTTGGAGTCTGATTTCCTTAGGGGATGGCGTCTTGCTTGGAAGAAATCTGCATGCTCATTGAAAGTGTCGTCTTGAAGCGATGTCTTACCAAGGCTCTTTCCGTCAATTTGGTTGGAGAATGGTTTTTCGAGGAATAGCCCTTTTGGTAGTTGCTGCAAGATGTTCTTGAGGTGTGCATTTGGCTCCAGTCTTGCAGTTTCTTCTTATGTGCCCTGAAATGCCACAACGAAAACATACCTTGGTTCTTGTCGATTCCGAAGAGGATGTAGTAGGTTCGTTGTCGTTGCTTGTCGTGAACACCGGTGTCGGAGGAGGAGATACCGACTGAGGCACAAATACTGTACCACTCGAACTTGGAATGTCTCCAGTTTGAGTGTATCCGAGGCCGAACTTATTTCTTTGACCGAGACCAAGAAGTCTGTCCAACTTACTCCTTCCAGAAGAAAATCTCTTTAAGTCATCCTTTAGTTGGCGTATGGTCTCTGTCATTTCCAATTTTTCCTGTCGAGCCTCGCCGTTGAGCTTCAAGAAGTAATTCGCTTTGTTCACCATATCCATATAATCTTCTTCTCGAAATGCTCATTGGACTCTTGAAGGGAAACATTTGTCTTAATCAGATTATCCCTTTCCACTTCAAGATCGGTTGAGATAGAGGTTACTCTTTTTACTTCATCTTCAAGATCCTGTAATCTCTCTTTCAACCCCTTGTTTTGCTTAGCCAGTTTCTTTGAATCCCTCAAAAGCTTGATGGTAGGCTAAAACAAAATCTTCACCTTCCGAATCATCTGATTCATCGTCCGTTGCAATCTTTTCAACAGTGGAGTTGGACAGTGAGTCGGATGTACTTGCCATTAAGCACATGAAGGGTGAAGATGTAGTGGACGCGTGGAAAGCTGTCGCGTTGTCTTCTTCATCACTTGACGATGACTCATTTGACGTGGAGTTGTCATCCCAAGTGACGACTTGCATCGCTTTCTTCTTAGCCGGATTCTTGTTGGGACATTCCGTTGCTATGTGGCCGTAGCCTCGACATTTGAAACACTGAACTTGTCCCTCAGAACTTTTCTTATCCTTTGAGAAGTTCTCTTGCTTCTTGACTTGTAGCTTGAAATCCCTTGCCTTTCTTCGACTTTCCGAAGGATGGAGTTTTGCTTGAATTTCCCCTTCGAAAGTTGCGGCGAAACTTCCTTGTCAAGAGAGCGAGCTGCTTCTCAAAGTCCTCCATAGAAATGTTCTCGTCGTCGTCCGAGGAGGATGAATCCGCGTCTTCTTCTTTAGTTGATTTCAATGCGTAACCTGAAGACTTAGAAGAGGATGCCTTTCCAGAAGAATAGTTAGTAGGAAAAGTCATTTCATAAGTTTGTAAAGCACCTACTAATTCTTCTACACGCATTTCGTCCGGGTGTTTAATTGTTTCAATGGCTGCGACCTTCGGGCGAAATCGTTCAGGAAGAGTTCTTAGAATTTTTCTTACAACTTTAAATTCTGGAATCTTCTCTCCCAAGTTAGCACATGAGTTCACGATGTCTTGCAATCGTGTGTAATAGTCAGTGAAGGATTCATTCTCTGCCATAGAGATAGAGTCAAACTTGCTCGTAAGCATTTGCAGTTTCTGAATCTTCACTAGGTTAGTTCCCTCATGCGTAACTTGAAGAACATCCCAGATTTCTTTCGCAGTCTCACATGCCGAGACGCGAGAGAACTCAGTTTGTGACAAAGCATTAAATAGAGCATTAATCCCTTTGCCATTGTAAGAAGATAAGTCTATCTCTTCCTTGGTCCATTTCGACCTAGGTTTTAAGGTGCGAACATCATCTAAAATTTCAGTTGGATTAGACCATCCTAATTCAATTGATTGCCACACCCTTTCGTCGATGGAAATTAAAAAGCTTTCATCCGTACTTTCCAGTACGCATAATTTGTTCCATCAAAGAAAGGGGGTCGATTGATGTTTCCACCTTCAACCATTGTTTACAACCCTATTCCCGCTCTGATACCACTTGTTGGGTTTAGGTTAATAAGGATCTAAATAGGGGAAAAAACACCTAGAGGGGGGTGAATAGGTGTAAACAATAAACACTCAAAAAATCATTGCGCGATAAAACCCAATGCGGAAAAATAAAAGAACACACAAGATTTTTACGTGGAAAAACTCCAAACCGGAGTAAAAAACCACGGGACCGATAACACGGCGAAATCCACTAGAATTAACACACGTACAAGGTGATATACGTACTCACAGACGACTCAACCTTTTACCATACGCTCCTAGTAGATCTTCTCCTCCCGCTCGCTCCACGACGCTTCTCGAATCCACGATCCGCGCCCAACGCTGAATCCACAGCGTCCAACGTCGAGTCCACGACGTCCGAACCGAATCCACGGTCTTCACCCAATGGTACGCTTCGAATCCACGAACGTACCTCGATCCGAATCCACGAGAGCGGTGCACCTTGAATCCACAA
>JAQOTM010000498.1:67980-117815 GCA_029168755.2 Tillandsia fasciculata | reverse complement strand
CCCCCTATGTCCTACAATTTCATTTACTCGAAGCTACGTGTGGTAACACTGTGGATGTTGGACCTTCACTGTTGTGATTAAAAGAAAACCCTCTCTGATACCATCTTAATCTGTCACGCCCCGGGGGTCTCGCTCAGCGGAAAACAAAGAGTTGGTAGTTCAAGTTCCTTTAATAATAAATTTTTGATTTGATTCAGACCTCCCCGGCGCGCGCCCAGACCCGCCACATATACAGGTTTACTCGAAAATCGGGCAGAGTCTCCCCTGTATATGCACGGCGTCGCACTATACAATCTCTCAATACAAGCATTCAATTAATCACAACAGTCTCAAATATTCAACCAACAATGTAAACTAAAGAGAACGCCCGTCGCCAAACAAGTTGAAAGGATAAACTCACAGTTTTGAAAACAGGCCCACACGACCCGAGGTTTTGAAAACGGTTTAGAAAGATGCCATAAATCCACAGGGTTTGCAAAAGCGGGCCCACACGACCCCATATTTTTAAAAGATAGTTTTCGAAGTCCTTTTCTAGTTACTTTGCTTGGGAAAATGGCCAACGGGCGAATAAAGGAAACATAATATCAAATCCGGAACACGGGAATCAACATCCACACCGACCCCACAAGGGTATCGCGAACCACACCGTAGTCGATAGTATGAAATGAAATGCAGGAAAAAGTAAAGGGGATACAAACTAGGGCTCCTCGCAGCCCGACCACTCCTGTCCCGACCTCACCGCCACCTACCGCTCACCCCTGGAAGAACCTGTCACGGAGTGGGAGTCAGCGACATGTGATAATGATAATAAGCAGTAAAGGGAAAACCAAACCCAACAGTAAAACTATCCGGAGCACCCACTCAACCCACTGGAAGCGTGACCCGCAAACACCTGTAACACCTGCAACATCTGTAATACCTATAACACCTACACACCTTGTTCCCATCGAGCACCTATCCCGACAGAACACGCCGCTCACACCTTGGGGCACCTGACCTCGTCGGATGCCTATCCCGACAGGTCGCACCTTTTTCCCCCACCTTTTGATGCTTCAAACCCCACACCTACGGGGGCCCCCACCACTTCACCTTGTGGGTTAACACGGGTCGAAGACCGCTTTCCCGGAAAAGAGCACCCTTTGCGGTGGCCAGACCGCGGGTGCGCGTGTCGCAACCATGAGCACAATGAACCGATTACAGAATAATATCGCAATATAGAAACCGTCAGCATTAGTATTACGAATATGAAATTAAACTACTGTCCATGAACACCGAGTCTATACTTAGGCTCAAAGAAACCCACCTCTCTCGCTGTCGCGCTGCTGGTCGACTTCGGGTTCTTTCGCGTCCCGGTGCGCCCGCCCGGACCTACACAAACCCGTCTCACCGGAGTTAGTAACTCCATCAACATCCCGAAAGGTACACACAAGTAAGGGGGGACGCGGAACACCCAGCCCTCCCGGTCGACCGCGGCCACGCCCCGCCAGTTTGGCGAAGGTGGCGGCGTCCCCGGGCGAACCGACAACGCGGGCGGCCCCGACTCCCGCGGAACCCACCCGCAACACCAACTCCCCGCTGCCCGCATGCGGGGTTTGCCCGCATGCGGGCCGCGCGCCCCCCAGCCCCGCGCGGCTGGGGCAGCAGCCCGCCCGCATGCGGGTTGACCGCATGCGGGCCGCGCGCCCCCAGCCCCGCGCGGCTGGGGCGGCGCCCGCCCGCATGCGGGTTGACCCGCATGCGGGCTGCGCGCCCCCCCAGCCCCGCGCGGCTGGGGCGGCAGCCCACCCGCATGCGGGGTTGCCCGCGTGCGGGGCTTGTTGGGTTTTAGGTTAATAAGGATCTAATAGGGGAAAAAACACCTAGAGGGGGGTGAATAGGTGTAAACAATAAACACTCAAAAATCATTGTGCGATAAAACCCAATGCGGAAAAATAAAAGAACACACAAGATTTTTACGTGGAAAAACTCCAAACCGGAGTAAAAAACCACGGGACCGATAACACGGCGAAATCCACTAGAGTTAACACACGTACAAGGTGATATAACGTACTCACAGACGACTCAACCTTTTACCATACGCCCTAGTCGATCTTCTCCGCTCGCTCCACAACGCTTCTCGAATCCACGATTTGCGCGCCAACGCTGAATCCACAGCGTCCAACGTCGAGTCCACGACGTCCGACCGAATCCACGGTCTTCACCCAATGGCACGCTTCGAATCCACGAACGCACCTCGCTCCGAATCCACGAGAGCGATAACACCTTGAATCCACAAGGCCACGCGAGTCCACGCGCCGATTTTGGGATAAATCGTTGTTTGTTTGGGTGGTGATGATCCGCCGAATACTTAGATTCAAGAGTAGATCGGAAATACCATCTAAGTATTCATTAGTTTGATTCAACTCAAGATATGAGTATGAAAATCCTAGAATCAAACTAATCAATATAGATGAAGAACCATTAAATAGATCTAATGATTTCCGTTCTTCTCTATATGTGGATCTAAGGCCGTATAAAATGATATTTGAAAATGACGCTCTTTTTCCGATTGTGGATGCCCTAGAAATGAAAAGGAAGGGCTATTTATAGGTTAGAAACCCTAGGAAGAATATTCGGATCAAAAACAAACTTTTCTGGAAAGTTTTACCGACGGCGATCCGGACTGCGCAAGTCACGATCCGGATCGCAGACGCGTAGAGAGCAATTTCCAGAAAATCGCCTGTTCGGGATCCGGATCATAATCCACGATCCGGATCGTTCATACAGTTTTACCAGAACAATGTGTTCGGGATCCGGATTGCAGATTCCTGATCCGGATCGTTCAAGCCAACAGGTAAAACTCATGTTCGGGATCCGGATCATCAAATGCCTGATCCGGATTGAACTAGTGTATGAACGAACACCTTCGGGATCCGGATTGAAAGCCACGATCCGGATCCTGAACATGTCCCATGTCCAGTTTTTGATGAATATGCAATTAAAACCTCTTCCAGGTGTTTCTACACTATAAGAAGTATTCGGATCATCAAAATTATTTAGTTAAACGTACCTGATCCTTTTGAATTCTTCTTTCTTGAGATTGAGGTATATGATCCAAAGTTTCTTCATCTTCAATCTTCAAGACTTAAACTATTCACGAAATACGCCAACTCAAATTCCGTAACAATCTCCCCCTTTGGCGGTTTCGTGACAAAACACAGATCCACAAAGAAAATTCAAAAAGATATTTTTGTTGCTATCACCATACAACAAAAATTTACAAAAGAGTTCCAGAAAATAAAAACATGAGATAAACTCCTAGAACAGACTCTAGACTTAGACATCTGTAACTTCTGCACACAGAAAACATTCTTGACAAACAAAATCGTTAGATACCTCAAGAATTGAAACATTGAAACCAAATGCAGAGATAGAGTTTGATCTCATCATGACATTTGAAAGAATCAGATATGTGAAAGAACATAGTTAAAACCAACATATCTTCTAAGCAGTTGAAAACCAAATGTCAAAGTATGTTAGTCCAACACCAACTTGTTAGTCATATTACATGCCCAAATAGTTAGTCAAATAGTTAGTATAGAAGCATGTCACAATCCACAAAAGAAAACCAAAGTTGAGTTGAGATTCATACTTACCTTGATTCATTCTTGATTCATTCACAGTCATTGTTCAGAGTTCATTGTTTTTCATTGTTCAGAGTTTATAACTCTTCAACTCTCACTCTCATTCTCTCCCCCTTTTTGTCACAAACAAAGCCAAAAATGTAGCATGAGCTACAATATGTAAGGAGAGTAAAACAAAAAGTTCAAAGTTTCTAACATATGCACAAAAAGAGAATAACCAAGAAATATGCACAAACTGAGAGTTAAACTAGACTAAAGAATCAACTAAACTAATCAAAATTCAGTTTATCAGAGAATTAAATCCTGTCACAAAAAAGACAAAGTTAGTTATCAGAATCTGAAAAGTCTGAACTCGTGCAACCAATCTTGGACATAATCCTTCGCATCCGTTGTCCATTAGAGTTTATTTTCTTCGTGATGGTGATGTGAGCTGCTGTGGTTAGCTCCAGTTCATTCGCAACCCTTTGTTGTTCTTCAACATTCGTTCCTGCTGAACGGATAGTCGTTGCTGCAACTTGAAAATTGAAGTCAATGATGCTTCATCATCTGTGCCAGGTGCTTGATGAGATGGTGATGCATCCGTGTCAGGCTTTCTTCCAGATGCAGAAGCTTGAGTGACATGAGGCAGCTTGTGAAGAGATTTGACAATTGTGGACTCGTCTATCATGTTCAAACATTGATGATACGTCGCCGAGGTGATGTCAACTTGAATTTCTGTAAGATCCTCATTATGATCAATGGAAAAGGAATTCTTTCGGTAGGGAGGATGCTCAACATATCGTGTCATTCTGTTCCAGATGATGTATGGTATGTTGACATTCAATGCCCTTGCTTCTGACGGGTGTCCTATGAGATATAAGAACAACAACCGTTCCCATCTCACAACCTTCGTCTGCATGTTTGGAAGTATATTGTAGCAAGTGATGAAGTTCAGGAAGCGATATTCCAGACGAAGTTCTTTGGATCGAACTGATTTGTTCGTTGATTGAGTTCCCTCGAGCAAATCCCCTCAATAACTTTACACCATAAAGTATTGTCAAATCCACTCCTTTCAGATAGTGAGCTCCTCTTCCGCTTGCTTCCATTCCCAAAACCTCACCAATCAACTGTGGGGTGATTTTAATTCTCGTTCCTTGGATATTCGTATAGAATTCCATCGGACCGTTCTCAAATTCGCGAAGATGCGTGCTTGGTATAGAAGGTCCTCACATGGTGCAGGCAGTATCCGAGAGTTTCCGGGAAGCGACATACTTGAATGAGATTTGCTTCATCAATCAAAGTACCAAATTCAGGAGAGTGACTTCGTAGAGCTTCAATGTTCACGTGTCTTTCGCCAATGCACTCGCGATGTGCAAATGCTCTAAGCCGGTCATTGTTAACAACACTTCTTCATCTCGGGGCGGAGAGTCCGGAGCTATTGGTGTTCAACATCGGTCTCTTCTCCGTCCAAAACGTCGAGCGAGCCGCTTACGTTTTAGAGAAATAGTTGGGGCAGGCATAGAAGCCTTCCCGAGTTCACTGGTGCTTTTCCTTTTTGCTTCGAGTCAGCAGGCACAAATCGTCATCATCATCGTCATCCGTTAACATGTCCCAGTGTACTTCATCTGGTTTTTCTCAAGTTCAGTATCACTGATAATTTCAACCTCTCCTTTTCTTTGAACTTTCTTAGCCCTCTTCAACTTATTGGTTGGTCTAGTGAGCACCATCGAGATAAGTAACAGTACCAACCAGGAGAAAGCCATTGATCCTAGTGCTTTGAGTTTAAAAAGAATGTCCTGTGAAAACCAACTCAAGAACATATGAAAAATTGTCAATTTTGAAAAATCTTAACACATTGTACCTAGACAATCATAATCATATAGAGAAGCTAAGAATCAAATTAGTTTTCCAAAAAGAATTTTAAAAATAGATCAATTTCATGTTTTACAAAAATTCCTCTTTTATGCCCTAAACCGAATTTTTAGAAATCGAAGCCTAAAAACTCGTTAATCATGAGAAAACCCAGCATAAAAGCAAAACTAATTGACCCAGAGTTCTTATTTCAAAAGAAATTTGATCAAAAACCATTCACAAACGAAGAAAATCCATCTTTTCAACTCACGTTTGATGAAAAAACCTAAAAACTGTGAAAAACCGAGTTTTGATCATGAAAACTTACTTGAATCCGAAGAACTTTGAGTTTTGAAGCACTAGGAAGCAAGAAATCTAGAGAGAGAAACTCTAGAAGCTTGGAAACAGAAATTAGGGTAAAGAAATCTTGAATCTCTTTGTTTCTATAAAAACCCTAGCCGCGATCCGGATCGGTCGAGAATGTGATCCGGATCGGCTACCCGCAGGAAAATCCTGCGTTCGGGATCCGGATCACTTGCCACGATCCGGATCGGCTACAACTTTTTCTCCAGAAAAATTAAAAAAATACATAAAATCCAGAAAAAGTATGTAAGCACTTTACCATGTCAACTTTAAACAAATGACATCGTTTCATACAACAAGAAATAGATTATGAAAATCTATCAAAAATATCCAAAAATGAAACGAAAATTTACGAAAGTTAAAACACTTAAAGTTGAACAACTTCAATTACATCTATCCTGATCCTATGTGTAATGTCTTTATCAAATCATCAATTTCAGTAAAGAAAATGAAGTACCAAGATCAATAGATGTTTGAAATCCCAGATAAGTTAGATAATATATCTAGACAATCTGTTGAAGGAGTGGCTCTTTGAGCATCTTTTACTAAAAATCCCACCTTATACCAACCATGAAATACGACTGAGTCAAGTATTTCAATATGAGTTTCATCAACAATTTTCAAACAAAAATTTGCTTTTCATTCATGGAGTTTCTTTTTCTTTCATTTTCTCCATGTGGTGGTAGTTTTCACACTCCTCATTGGGATGTAACTCTTTCCACATCTTTTGAGCATTTACATTTCATTGACTCCCCCTCAATTGGCTATCAATTATTTAATATATAAGGTATTCAACCAAACCATTGATCTCGAATTCATACTCGACTAAGCAATCAAATATGATAATGACTATACCAAGAGATCATTGAGAGAGAAATTGACTTTGATCACTTAAAAGATGGTTTAATTAACGTAAATGATCATTGCAACATTGAAATATTATGACATCAAAAGCATAATAAATTTCTAAATGCATAAAAGGATGCAATTAAAGTCAATTATGATTTATGCTCAATTAATGTCTATGTACAAAACATAGATAAAGAACAAAACAAAACAAAAACAAAAACAAAACCTAACCTAAGCAAAGGTTTCAAAAGAGTTTATTTCAAGGAAAGCATGCCAATTGCTTTACGCAAGTGAATAAAACGTTTTTGATCCAAAGGTTTTGTTAAGATATCAGCTAATTGATCCTCAGTTGAAATATATGACAGTTGAAGAATGTTTGATTCAACTAGCTCTCTAAGAAAATGATATCTAAGTTCAATATGTTTTGTTCTAGAGTGCAACACAGGGTTTTTAGAAATGTTAATAGCACTAGTGTTGTCACATAAAATGGTTACCGAAGATGTTGAAATCCGGAAATCGCTCAACACGCTTTTCATCCAAATCAATTGGGTTGAACAACTTCCTGCAGAAATGTACTCCGCTTCGGCAGTCGAGAGTGCTATGCAGTTCTGCTTTTTACTGTGCCATGCAACAAGGCAGTGGCCAAGATAGAAGCATGCACCACTCGTGCTTTTCCGGTCATCCACTGATCCAGCCCAATCGGCATCTGAGTATCCAACAATATCCAAAGTCGTTCCCATAGGATACCAAATTCCGAAATTGATTGTACCTTTGATATACCGGATGATCCGTTTCACCGCTTTCAGGTGAACCTCCTTCGGTGCTGATTGATATCTCGCACAAATCCCAACACTGAAGGATATATCCGGGCGACTAGCCGTGAGATATAGTAGACTTCCAATCATACTGCGGTACAGTTTCTCGTCTACATTCTCACTTTGTGATTCACTTCCAAGTCCCTTATGGCTAGTTCCCATTGGAGTCGGAAAATCCTTAGAATTTTCAAGATCAAACTTTTTGACCAACTCCAGTGCATACTTGGATTGACACAAGTGAATTCCTTCATCGTTTTGTTTAACTTGTAATCCAAGAAAATAATTCAATTCGCCCATCATGGACATCTCAAATTCGCTTTCCATGGTCTCCGCGAATTTAGAAGCATCATTATCTCTTGTTGCTCCAAAAACAATGTCATCGACATAGATTTGAGCAACTATGAAATTGTTTTGATAATGCTTCACAAAGAGAGTCCTGTCAGCTCCCCCTCGAGTGTAGCCCTTTTCCAAAAGGTGCTTTGTCAACCTTTCGTACCATGCTCGCGGTGCTTGTTTCAGACCGTAAAGAGCCTTTTTCAGACGAAAAACATGGTTAGGTAGTTTATGATCCACAAAACCTTTCGGTTGAGCTACATAAACTTCCTCATTTAAAAATCCATTTAAAAAGGCGCTCTTAACGTCCATTTGAAATAATTTGATTTTAAAATGACAAGCAATCGCAAACAATATACGAATGGACTCGAGTCTAGCTACAGGGGCGAAGTTTCATCAAAGTCTATACCTTCTACTTGAGAATAGCCTTGAGCAACTAACCTTGCTTTGTTCCTGATGATAGTACCTTCTTCGTTTTTCTTGTTCTTGAAGATCCATTTGGTACCTATCACATTGTGTTGCTTCGGAGGCTTCGTCAGTTCCCAGACTTTGTTTCGCTCGAATTGATGGAGCTCTTCCTGCATTGCTTTAATCCAGTAATCATCTTGGAGAGCTTCATCAACATTCTTTGGTTCGATTTGAGATACATAGCATGCAAATCCGCAAACCAATTGTCTCCGTGTTCTAACTCCTTCTTGTGGATCTCCAATTATGTTCGATTCAGGGTGATCCTTGGAGATGCGTAACGTTTGAGGTAGAGGAGTAGGCGGAGGTACACGAGATGATTCCTGCACATCAGATAAGCTTGAAGAACCGTTAGATGCATCAACATTATTATCGAAAGAATTGTTAGAAGAAGATGCATTAGCAGGTGTATCATCATCAAGAGAGATATCGAGGGTAGATTTTTCAGATTCAAAGTGAAAAGCTTCATCTACCTTAACATTTATCGATTCTACGATCGTCTTAGATTCTAAGTTAAAAACTCGATATGCTCTGCTGTTTGTAGAATAACCTAAGAAAATCCCTTCGTCACTTCGAGAGTCAAATTTTCCAAGATTTTCACGATCACGTAAAATAAAACACCGACTCCCAAAGATGCGAAAATATTTGATGTTAGGTTTTCTACAAAACCAAAGTTCATATGGTGTATTCAAAGTCCCCGGGCGCAAATACACGCGATTGATAACATAAACAGCAGTGTTCACCGCTTCAGCCCAAAAATATAAAGGTAAGTTCCGGCTGTGAAGCATAACACGTGCCATTTCCTGTACGACCCTGTTTTTGCGCTCGACTACACCATTTTGTTGAGGTGTGTAAGGTGCGGAGAATTCATGTTTAATGCCATTAGAAGTGCAAAAATCAATGAATTTGGAATTTATGAATTCCCCACCTCTATCACTCCTAACTCGAGTAATCCTTTCATTCTTTTCTATCATAATACGATTGCAGATTTCGAGAAAAGAATCAAAGGTATCAGCTTTTTCTTTTAGAAAGGCTACCCAAGTATATCTAGAAAATCATCAACCAACAAGAAAATATACCATTTACCTCCCAGAGATGGTTGACGAGTTGGCCCCATTAAGTCCATATGCAAAAGTTCCAAAGGCCGTTTTGTACCTATGTGGTTCAAATTCTTGTGTGCAGTCCTAGACTGTTTTCCCTTTTGGCAACCGCCACACACAAGGTTTTGTTCAAAAGAAAGTTTCGGAACCCCCTTGACCACATCTTTATTCGAAATTCTAGCAAGTTCCTTAAAGTTTATGTGACCTAGCCTTTCATGCCAAAGTGTTTCATTTTTCAAAGATGCTAGGTTACATTTTTCAGAAATCTTAGAAGGAACTACATAACAATTGTTTTCTGATCTAACCCCCTTTGAACACCCAAACCTTTTTGTGTAGCGACTGTAGTACTCGTGGAGTTGATTTCCTAGGTGAGGGCGTCTTGCTTGAAGAATTGCTGCTCCTTGAAGATGTCGTCTTGAGCGATGTACTACCAAGGCTCTTTTCCGTCAATTTGGTTGGAATGGTTTTTTCGAGGAATAGCCCTTTTGGTAGTTGCTGCAAGATGTTCTTGAGGTGTGCGTTTGGCTCCAGTCTTGCAGTTTCTTCTGATGTGCCCTGAAATGCCACAACGAAAACATACCTTGGTTCTTGTCGATTCCGAAGAGGATGTAGTAGGTTCGTTGTCGTTGCTTGTCGTGAACACCGGTGTCGGAGGAGGAGATACCGACTGAGGCACAAATACTGTACCACTCGAACTTGGAATGTCTCCAGTTTGAGTGTATCCGAGGCCGAACTTATTTCTTTGACCGAGACCAAGAAGTCTGTCCAACTTACTCCTTCCAGAAGAAAATCTCTGTAAGTCATCCTTTAGTTGGCGTATGGTCTCTGTCATTTCCAATTTTTCCTGTCGAGCCTCGCCGTTGAGCTTCAAGAAGTAATTCGCTTTGTTCACCATATCTATATAACTCTTCTCGAAATGCTCATTGGACTCTTGAAGGGAAACATTTGTCTTAATCAGATTGTCCCTTTCCACTTCAAGATCGGTTGAGATAGAGGTTACTCTTTTTACTTCATCTTCAAGATCCTGTAATCTCTCTTTCAACCCCTTGTTTTGTTTAGCCAGTTTCTTTGAATCCCTCAAAAGTTGATGGTAGGCTAAAACAAAATCTTCACCTTCCGAATCATCTGATTCATCGTCCGTTGCAATCTTTTCCACAGTGGAGTTGGACAGTGAGTCGGATGTACTTGCCATTAAGCACATGAAGGATGAAGATGTGGTGGACGCGTGGAAAGCTGTCGCGTTGTCTTCTTCATCACTTGACGATGACTCATTTGACGTGGAGTTGTCATCCCAAGTGACTGCTTGCATCGCTTTCTTCTTAGCCGGATTCTTGTTGGGACATTCCGTTGCTATGTGGCCGTAGCCTCGACATTTGAAACACTGAACTTGTCCCTCAGAACTTTTCTTATCCTTTGAGAAGTTCTCTTGGCTTCTTGACTTGTAGCTTGAAGAACCCTTGCCTTTCTTCGACTTTCCGAAGGATGGAGTTTTGCTTGAATTTCCCCTTCGAAAGTTGCGGCGAAACTTCCTTGTCAAGAGAGCGAGCTGCTTCTCAAAGTCCTCCATAGAAATGTTCTCGTCGTCGTCCGAGGAGGATGAATCCGCGTCTTCTTCTTTAGTTGATTTCAATGCGTAACCTGAAGACTTAGAAGAGGATGCCTTTCCAGAAGAATAGTTAGTAGGAAAAGTCATTTCATAAGTTTGTAAAGCACCTACTAAT
Source organism: Tillandsia fasciculata (assembly GCA_029168755.2). NCBI lineage: Eukaryota > Viridiplantae > Streptophyta > Magnoliopsida > Poales > Bromeliaceae > Tillandsia > Tillandsia fasciculata. The sequence goes on along the minus strand of JAQOTM010000498.1, from coordinate 106,716 downwards.
TCTTCTACACGCATTTCGTCCGGGTGTTTAATTGTTTCAATGGCTGCAACCTTCGGGCGAAATCGTTCAGGAAGAGTTCTTAGAATTTTTCTTACAACTTTAAATTCTGGAATCTTCTCTCCCAAGTTAGCACATGAGTTCACGATGTCTTGCAATCGTGTGTAATAGTCAGTGAAGGATTCATTCTCTGCCATAGAGATAGAGTCAAACTTGCTCGTAAGCATTTGCAGTTTCTGAATCTTCACTAGGTTAGTTCCCTCATGCGTAACTTGAAGAACATCCCAGATTTCTTTCGCAGTCTCACATGCCGAGACGCGAGAGAACTCAGTTTGTGACAAAGCATTAAATAGAGCATTAATCCCTTTGCCATTGTAAGAAGATAAGTCTATCTCTTCCTTGGTCCATTTCGACCTAGGTTTTAAGGTGCGAACATCATCTAAAATTTCAGTTGGATTAGACCATCCTAATTCAATTGATTGCCACACCCTTTCGTCGATGGAAATTAAGAAAGCTTTCATCCGTACTTTCCAGTACGCATAATTAGTTCCATCAAAGAAAGGGGGTCGATTGATGTTTCCACCTTCAACCATTGTTTACAACCCTATTCCCGCTCTGATACCACTTGTTGGGTTTAGGTTAATAAGGATCTAATAGGGGAAAAAACACCTAGAGGGGGGTGAATAGGTGTAAACAATAAACACTCAAAAAATCATTGTGCGATAAAACCCAATGCGGAAAAATAAAAGAACACACAAGATTTTTACGTGGAAAAACTCCAAACCGGAGTAAAAAACCACGGGACCGATAACACGGCGAAATCCACTAGAATTAACACACGTACAAGGTGATATAACGTACTCACAGACGACTCAACCTTTTACCATACGCTCCTAGTAGATCTTCTCCGCTCGCTCCACGACGCTTCTCGAATCCACGATCCGCGCCCAACGCTGAATCCACAGCGTCCAACGTCGAGTCCACGACGTCCGACCGAATCCACGGTCTTCACCCAATGGCACGCTTCGAATCCACGAACGCACCTCGCTCCGAATCCACGAGAGCGATGCACCTTGAATCCACAAGGCCACGCGAGTCCACGCGCCGATTTTGGGGTAAATCGTTGTTTGTTTGGGTGGTGATGATCCGCCGAATACTTAGATCAAGAGTAGATCGGAAATACCATCTAAGTATTCATTAGTTTGATTCAACTCAAGATATGAGTATGAAAACCTAGAATCAAACTAATCAATATAGATGAAGAACCATTAAATAGATCTAATGATTTCCGTTCTTCTCTATATGTGGATCTAAGGCCGTATAAAATGATATTTGAAAATGACGGCTCTTTTTCCGATATGTGGATGCCCTAGAAATGAAAAGAAGGGCTATTTATAGGTTAGAAACCCTAGGAAGAATATTCGGATCAAAAACAAACTTTTCTGGAAAGTTTTACCGACGGCGATCCGGATTGCGCAAGTCACGATCCGGATCGCAGACGCGTAGAGAGCAATTTCCAGAAAACCGCCTGTTCGGGATCCGGATCATAATCTACGATCCGGATCGTTCATACAGTTTTACCAGAACATGTGTTCGGGATCCGGATTGAATTCACGATCCGGATCGTTCAAGCCAACAGGTAAAACTCATGTTCGGGATCCGGATCATCAAATGCCATGATCCGGATTGAACCAGTGTATGAACGAACACCCTTCGGGATCCGGATTGAAACGACATGATCCGGATCCTGAACATGTCCCATGTCCAGTTTTTGATGAATAAGCAATTAAAACCTCTTCCAGGTGTTTCTACACTATAAGAAGTATTCGGATCATCAAAATTATTTAGTTAAACGTACCTGATCCTTTTGAATTCTTCTTTCTTGAGATTGAGGTATATGATCCAAAGTTTCTTCATCTTCAATCCTCAAGACTTAAACTATTCACGAAATACGCCAACTCAAATTCCGTAACAGGGCTGCCGGCCCCAGCCCCGCGCGGCTGGGCGGCAGCCCTCCCGCATGCGGGGGATGCCCGCATGCGGGGTTGCGCGGCCGCCGGCATGCCGTCCGCATGCGGGCATTTCCCGCATGCGGCTTCGTCCGCGCCGGACTCCGGCGATGCCCTCACCCCTCCTCCTCGAACTACTCTGATCAAGAACAAGAAACAAGAACGAGAAAAAGTAAACCCTAACGTGCTCACCTCGAGAGAATGATGATCCGGTCCTGCGGTTTCGACCCCAAGAGGTGTGAAGTCGTCTTCCTCTCTGCCTTGGTCTCGCCGCCTGGATCTTCCGCACGATTGGTGAGGGAGAGGGTACGGTTGGGGTGGGATTTTGGCTCCTAGTCCACGCTCGGTATCGTACCCTAGGGTGAGGGAGGTTGAGACGGATATAATGAGAAAGGGGAAAAAAAGAACGGAACCGTTCCCTAATCAAAAATAAACCCAATTAAACGAAAGGTTGGGTTCGAACCGGGGTCCGGTCTGACTGGTTACCCGCGTTGGTCAACCGAGCTTACCGTCACCTTCTGGAATTTATTCTGGGAGATTTCGGAGTCGGAATCCAAAACCGATTTCGCCGGCGGACTCCGTTTCGCGAGCTTTATTGACTAAAAATACTCGCGAGCCCCGACGATCTGTCCAGAAACACAGAATTAATTAGTCCCCCTTCCCGGACCCCTGAACGAAACGCGAAAAAAGACTAACAAAAGTAGTCCCAAAGATGGAACCATAACATTTTGCCAGCGGATACTACAGTCTATACGGGACTTCCCGTATGGGCGGCGGATCTGTTGGCGAGCCCGGGTCGTAGTTTCGACGCCAGGGCATGACACCTTTTATCCCTTTTCCCCCACTTGTATCCCCTTCTTTTATCAGTATCAATATAAAGTGTAAACCAGCCTATTCAGTCGTGTCTTTATTTACCTTTCTTGCATTTAGAGTGTAAACCGATTCATCGGCCGTGTCTTTATTTGCTTTTATCGTATTTAGAGTGTAACTCGGCTCATCGACCGTGTCTTTATTTGCTTATTTGTGCATTTAGAGTGTAAACCGGCTCTCTAGCCGTGTCTTTATTTGCCTTTACGCTACAATCGACTCCTTAGCTGTACATTCGCCTCTCTACCCGGTTCGACTGTCCTAAGTCGAAATCAGCTATCCCTCTCTACCTCCATAAACCCACTTTGGCTGTCACCGGTCGTCGCGGTCGTGAGAGTTACCAGAGGAGAACTCGGCCGAGAGGATCCCTTCTCAGCCCGATCGCTTGATTGTTGGCACGCGACGCACTTTGACACCTCTGGAGGGTCACCCAAAGGGGACGATCGCGCGCAAGCCACATTTTGGCCCCAACACCCTCAAATAGGATAGTTGTCGATTTTCGTCCAAGTTCATCTTCCTGCCATCGTGCGAGAGCATGATTTTCGGCGCTTTCCATCGCCTGCCGTTTCTGAGTCCGTTGCGAGATTCGCACCTAAATCTCGCTTTATTCCATTCAAGATCTTTCCTTCTACAGCTTCGAGTAACTGAGGATTGACCTTGACTTCGCCTCTTTTGTCGCTTGACTCGGGCGGTCTGATATTTGTCTTCAACCGAGAGACGGTCCCGGATGAGACAATAACCCTCCTATTGACCGCTTCTCTTTTCGACTGATTCTCCTATCGACTGGTGCCTTCCTTCGTCGGCTTGATCAACCGAAGGTTGATTCTGACTCCGCCTGCTTCGTCGCCTGATTAGAGCGGTTGGATATCTTCCTTCAACCGCAGTCGACTCTGAACGATGTGATAATCCTTACGTCGGCAGCTTCTCCTATCGGCTGATGCTTCCACCCAATAGTATATCGCGTGCTGCACGCCTCCGTACTCGGGGCTAGCCTCAATCGAGACGCGAGTCCGTCTTTGTCGATTCAAACCCTTGTCGGCTGATGTCCTTCAACCGATGGTTGACGCCACGTGTCACCACCTCCTATGACAGAAAATTCTGGTCTCAACAGTGTGGTATGGATAATTAGCGGATATATTTGGGTCATATATGGACTCAAGCCCAATTTAAGATTTGATTAGAGCAAGATTTTGTTCATTTGTTGTTGGATTTGAGTTAAGTTCAAACCAACAATATATCCTTAACAAACAATTTATAAAGTAATTAATTAGTATTAATTCCTCTTGTTGAAGAAAGACATACGCTTCGAATCAACGATAAATTGAAACGTTTGAAAGAAGACGAAGATAATTTCGGTCCAGAGAAAAAATGGCGGTTCGGTTTGCTGCGGTTCAGTTCAAAAAAAGACATGCGAGGAAAGGAGAGGAATGGTTCAGAAGAAGAAAAGAAGAAAAAAAAAAAAAAGGCAGTTTGGTTTAGAATGATGGTTTGATTCAAAAGAAAGGCCGATGAGAGTGAAGGATAGCCTGCGGTAAAGTTATTGATAATTCATATAGGAGTGATTCGGTTTAGAAATACTTCAAAAATTAGACATGTGAGAAAGTGGAGAGGAGTCGTTCATTTCAGAGAATAAAAGATGGTTTAATTCAGAGAGACCATTCGTTTTAAGAAAGGTACAGATAAAGACAGAGGATAGGTACCTTATAAAATTATATTATTAAAAATTTATATAAATTAATATATAATAAATAATTAATTTTTGAATCCCATCGGCTAATAAGGAATCACCTAAAATAAAAAAAAAAATTGGCCCTTACAAGACCGAAGGGACGTTGGAAGAAAAATGAATAATTGATATTTAATAAATATTATTTTGGGAGCACATCCCAGTCCAGCATCCTGTTTTTCTGTCGTGACACGGCCTGCCAATATCCGGCCCTCGGGCTCGAATATTCTAACGTCCAAACTAATCTCCACTGTCGGGACTCGCACCATTGCATCCGGGCCTTTCATCTAGTGGGGGTCGCATTCAGCCGGGTCTTCGATCTTATCTCCTCATTCCAACCCGTCCACCTTCCGCTGACGTCACCGCCAGCCCATCGTGGCGGAATCGCATCGCGGAATATTCAAAACCCACCCCTTTTTCTCTCTCTCTCCCCCACCCACTCGCCTATCCGAGATTCCGTTTGTACGCGACGCCACGACCTCGAAACGATTTCCTTTCCCATTTCCTCCTCCTCATCCCCATCCCCTTACCCTCCCATCTCTCTCCTCTCTGTGTTTGTTTTTTTCCTTTCCGTCGATTCGCATCTTCAGATCCCTCATTCCTCTGCCTCTTCCTGCGTGGTCAGTTAAGCTATACACCAAAAAAAAAAAAAAAAAAAAAAAATCTCATTAACTCTGGTTACGAAACCAGCATATTTCTTGCCACTATGGATTCGACGGAGCGAGTGCGGAGATACAAGGATTACGTGGAAGCTTTGGAGATAGAGCGCCACAAGATCCAGGTCTTCCAGCGGGAACTGCCCTTCTGCCTACAGCTCGTAACACAAAGTACGTACGAAACTTCATCCTCACTCTCTTCTCAGTGTTTTTTTTATTATCTAATTTTATTTTTAAGTTTTGTTAATTATTTTGGATTTGTTTTTATTAGCGATTGAGTCGGTAAAGCAGCAGATGGAGAGGGAAGATGTCCAAAGCGATGATGGACCCGTGTTGGAGGAGTTTATCCCGTTGAAGCCTAGCTTGTCGTCGACGTCGGAAGAGGAGAGCGAGTTACACGAGGCTAAGAAGCGAGAGAGCTCCTCCGACAGGAAGCCCGATTGGCTTCAATCCGTGCAGCTGTGGAACCAACATCCCGATCCGACTTCTCTTGTAGTGAGATAATTAATTCATCGGTTTATATGAGAAAGATAGATTTTTTTTTTCTTGATGAAATTATGTAATTTGAAAACCATTAATTAGGAGCCTTCGCGGAAGCTGATAGCTGTGAATCCGAAGAAGATTGGAGGAGCATTTCTCCCCTTCAAGAGCGAAAAGCAAGTCCTGCTCCCTCTCTCGTCAGTGACCCCTCAAATAAGCTCGAGCATTACTAGCGGAAGCGGAGAAAAGGAGGAGAAGGAGAATCAGGAGGAGAATGAAAATGAGAATGAGAATGAGAATGAGAAGGAGAAGGAGGGGCTATCGTTACAGTCTCATAGGAAGGTGAGACGATGCTGGTCCCAGGAGCTCCACCGCCGCTTCCTCGACGCACTTCGACAGCTCGGCGGATCTCAAGGTTAGTTCCCAATAATTAATTTTTTATTTTTTTATATCATGGACAATTAATGAAACATTCGAATGGAACATTCTTATGGATTGGAATGTGGATGATCGCAGTTGCAACGCCTAAACAAATCAGGGAGGTGATGAAGGTGGACGGCCTCACCAATGATGAAGTCAAGAGTCATTTGCAGGTCTGTCATGACATACCTACAAGTTCTAGAATACCTATCATTATTTATTCTTGATAAATTATTTTTGATAAATTATAGTAATTCATCGACCACCCTAGTTTCCAATCTGCATATACATTCTCTTTCAAAAAAATCTGCGTATGCATTTTGATTACCGGTATTTGTAGCTTGTTAAGCAAGCATAGGATGGATTCACTTGGAATTTATTCTCACTCATTGTGGTTTTATAACTAAGTGCCGGTCTCCTTTGGTATATTCTCTTGCTTTGGTTCTCCTCTCCTCTTAATTTGATGCTTGTGGTCTGGGGCCAAACTTTACTTGCTCTAGCTCCTTGTCTTCAGCGAAATAGGTTTCTTTATGTACTTGCCTTAACTGGCGAAACAATAAAGATGTAAATCTCTCTTTGTAAAGAATCTGGTTCCCTAATCTTTAATGTGGTAGATACAGTAAAAGTAGCTCACATAACTGGCATCTTACCATCTAAAGTTTCTCCAACAAGATAAATTATGACAATAAGAACAATTCAGCTAATTGAAGATTGACATGACTTTCCTTCTCCTTGGTTGTGTTGTTGATTGACTGATTTCTATATCGTCAATTCAGAACTGCACGGACTGCACGGAGCACAAAAGTGAGAGGAGCATTCATCATTTGGAGATAGTGTGATCTTTGTGGACCCTCCACAATGAGAAGAAAATCTTTAAAAAAAAGGACATAGTTTCGGCCATTAGACTAATTTAAATCTCCGTTACTTCTGCCTAAACATGCACATCATTTGCACTTTCCTTCGTTGCATGTGGTGACCGGAATTTCTATGTCAATTGTATTCAGTGGACTTGTTTTCTCTTTCTATAGCGTAGAATTGAAATTATGTTATGTCCAAACCAAGAGGAGATTAAAGTAGAGACTGCTACAGGAACCTAATACATGTAGATGATGTAAAAAAAGGTCGAATAAGGGTAAACATGATATGGTTGGAGATGATTCCAAATGGAAACTTAATTGTTAAGATAATTAGAGAAAATTCAAAATTATTTATGAATGGAGAATATAGTTTCTCAATGCTCCTCCGTAATTTCTTGTGAAGTACATCATGCGGCAAACCACATTTTGTGTGGTTTGGATATGTGTCGACCTGAAAGCAAACTCTATTGAAGTTCAATTAAATTAAAAAATGAAAAGTGGGATTTCTCAACTACGACAACTTAAATATTTGAGATAAAGGAATCAGCAGAGAACTAATTGCATGCTGCATTAGATTTTGTAGGAGAACATGATTGAATGTTGTTTTAACCTTCATGGATGACAATCTGCATTGTTTAACTAAAGAATATTGAAGTTAATTTGATATGCCATACTAGTTTTGGTCATTGGATCTTGTATCCTGCATAATTCATATTCCTCCTAACACATGGTTCGTTTTTGTCACTTCAGAAATACCGACTACACACAAGACGACCGAGTGCAGGCATGCAGAGCAGCAGCACTACTAGCCAACAACCGGCTCCTCAGTTTGTAGTGGTCGGGGGCATATGGGTGCCTTCGCCAGACTACGCAGCAGCGGTGGTTTCTGCTGCAGCTGCAGCTCAACCAGCCAACACTTCTGCTTCTGCAAGTGGAGTTTACGCTCCTGTTGCGACCCAACCACCCGAGTTGAGATTTCCTCAGCAGCAGCAGCAACAGAAGCAGCAGCAGAATAGAAGATCATCAAATAGATCACCCACAGGGCCGCTAGACGATAACATGAGTGCCGACGGCGAAGATGCCACCAATTCTGCTTCGCCTACCAACTCATTGTCTTCCCAGACTACGACCGCTTCACCTCCCTTGTAACTCTTTTGAGACAGAACTAGAGTGCCATTTGTTTGTTCTTTTTTTCGTAATATTGATGGCTTTGCCAGCTTCGTTTGATCTTCTTTTCTGGTAAAACTAAGCAGGTAAATATATAGCAAGATACCTTAACATGATGCAAATATCTTCTTGTTTGTAGCAGTATCAAATTAAGCTGTGTATGAGAAAGGACTTGTTGGACGAAGAAAACTAAACTCAGAGGTTTCCAATATTTCTGACATTTTCTCTATTTGATTTTGTTTGTTCAGTCTGTTCTCTCTATTATTGAGCTCTCCCCATAGCTATACTAAAGTTTGTCCAGTCCGTTCTCAATTTTGTCTCAAAACTAATTAAGGTAATACTTTTTTCTCTAAGAATTATTGGCAACATTGATTTTTTATTTTTTTATTCTAGTAGTACTAAATCTCTGTGTGACTTTACCAGAACACTGATGCCATACATATATATTTCAGTTTCTTATAAAATTTATTATTTAATCTAGAGAGAATATTCTCCACAAGCCAGATAAATACCTGTCTAAGTCAAACTTTCCGGGAGGTGTTATCCACAAATATATATTTGGGAAAACTATATGCAACTTATGTGAACTATTTTAATTTTGCTATTTAATTTTTTAAAATTTAAATTTTAATATTTAATTTTTTAATTTGTTGTATTTAAATTATTTGATAGAACGTTCACTGCAAAATTTAAACGAATACATTACAGTTACGTAAATTGCATGAACTATAATAACTAAATCCGAAAGTTTAGATGATATATTTAAATTTTCAAATTAAAGAGTCACTTACTAACTCAAATTAAATAAATTAGGAGGTTAAGTAATAAAATCGAAGTTTTTAAAGTTTAGATAGTCAGATAAAAAATGAGTGGTATTTGAGAAAAATTTTATACATTTTTTTGTCACGTTGGGAGGCCATAGCGGAAGTCCCTGATGCTCTAACAAATCCGCTGTATGTACAAGAACGCACTCCGCACATACGAAGCGTGTCACGTCCCGAACTTGCAACGAAAGCATATTCGGATGCGTACACAAATCCGCCGAATAGACAGAGTTTTCTTTACCCGCCCAAGACATTATAATATGTGCAATACAATTTCCAACAGAAACAACACATATAAAGATTGCATAAGGAGAATACCATTTAAATATAAAGCAACTAGCTATTACACCCATTCTTTTCATTTATCACATGTACATTACATGTTTTGTGAATACAATCCAAAATTAACTTTACATTTTTCATTTTATTTTTCTTTTAGTATACAATGTTCATAGGCTACGTCTAATTCGATCATCAAAATTGAAGGGCTACTATTTATTGAATTATGCCCTTTCCGCGCTCCGCTGCACCACCCGCGAATGAACCTGAAAATTATGGGAGGTGAGAACCATAAACATAGTTTCTAATTTGTACGGTCACTCAAGGGAAGAGCTCGACCTAACAGGTCCAAAGAAGGTAACATAAGTATATATATATATATATGAACAACATATAATCATTTAGGCATATAAATCACTATCATATGTAACTGAAAGGAAACATGCTTGTGCCTCTATCATGCGATAATAAAATCAATACAAGTCATATCATGTTCTACTTACTATTTCATTATCTAATTCCTAAGGTCAAAATTCCAGATTTTCTTTACCATTATTTTGACTTAGCCCTTTGGCGGCGAAATTGTCGCACACACCCTTTGACTCTCAAGTCGACGAGCAGAGAAACCATCGCACACGCTCTTTTGTCTATACATATGACTGGTGGGACCAAAATTTTCCGCCACCTGAGGAAGCGACACGTGACGTAGACCATCGGCTAAGGGCATCATTCGACAGGAAAATGAGTCAATAAAGAGAGACTCGCATCTTGATTAAGATCAATCTCAGTCGCGTTAGAATGCAACACGCGACATACGCCATTCGGCTAAAGACATCAGCCGACAGGAAAAATAGCCATTACAAGAAGATTACCGTCTCGTCCAAGATCGACTTCGACTGAAGACGAACACCAGACCGCCCTGGTCGAGCGACGAAGAAGGCGAAGTCAGTTAATTCTTGACTGCTCAAGCTGAAGAAGGAAAGACTCTGAAAGGAAATAGTGCGAGATTTGGCCGCGAATCTCGTAACTAACTTCGGAACGGCAAGCGGCGCCCAGCATTGGAAAGCGCCGAAGATCACGCTTCGGTGCGCTGATAAGGGGATGAACTTGGACGGGAAATTGGCTACTATCCTATTTGAGAAAGTTCGACTCAAAAGGAAGTAGTTGAGAAATTTACTATAATTCTCTCTGAATCATGCCGATTATTCAAATCGGCGATTATACGTATGGTTCGGGAGTGTATAAATATCTAAACCATCGAAGAAATAAAGGTCCTGCAACCTCGTAAGCCAATGACCACCCATGCCTTTTCATATCCTTCATATCTGCATTTACTACTTTCCTATGTTACGGATATATGTATTGGCGAATTTCGTGAAGTTAGTTGAAGTCTTGAAGATTAAAGACATCAATCTCAAGAAGAATGAATCCATAATGATCAGGTACATTTAATTAAATATTTTTGGTGATTTGAATTCATTCTATTTGATTAGAAGCACTTAGAATATTTTCTATGGCTTAAAAATAAAAAAACTAGATATTTTAAGTGTGTAGGATCCGGACCAGACAGGTTCAGTCCGAACCCCGAACATAGGTTGGTTCATGCGAATTTCTAGTCCGGATTAGCTTGGCTTCAGTCCAGACCCCAAACTTTGAATTTCTTATTTCTCATGAAACAGTCCGGACCTCGAACCATTATTTTTGAAATTTTTACGACGGTTCGGCCCGCCGTAAATCCAGTCGGGACCGTGATGCGGGAAAATTCTGTTACAAGCAGTTTTTTATTTTTATTTTATCTCTAAGGCTTCTAACCTATAAATAAACCCTAAAAATATTATTTTAGGGTAATCCACATATAGAGAAGAAAAGGAAAACACGTTCTAATATAGATTTCTTCCTCTATGATCTTGATTATCGTTTGATCAAGAAAATTTATCGATTTGATTCTTGGGTTTTTCAACTCTTTATTCTTTTGCAAGAATAAAATTGATGAATACTTAGACGGTGTTTTTATTGTCTATCTATGATTTTCTAAGTATTCAAAATCACCACCACCAATAAACTATCAATGAGTTCCGGAAGGAACATCGGCGCGTGGATTCGCGTGAACGCCTTGTGGATTCAAGGTATCGACTTCGTGGATTCGGAGTTAGGCGCGTTCGTGGATTTGGTACGTGCATTGGTGACAACCGTGGATTTAGTGTGATGATCCGGATTTTTATGAAGGATTTTGCAGCGTTAACGGCGCTTAGAGGAAGCCTACACAGTGCAATGGAGCTTGTAGCGTCGAAAACGGACTTCAGAAATGGATCCGGCGCGAAAAACGGATCAAGTGGGCCTTTCGGGAGCTTTCGGCAAAATTTCGGATGAGAATTTGAAGAAACGGACGGCGGTTTTGGACTCAGCGCGCGAAAACGATCAAAATGGTATATTTACGGCATTTTCGGCGCATTTTTACTGTTCACCGGAACAGTAACTCCGGCCGGCCGGAATTACTGTTCCGGCGGCCGGCGGGCACCGGCGGGCGGCGGCGCGCGGCGGGCAGGGCGGCGCAGGGGCGGAGCAGGGCGCGGACAGGGCGCATGCGGCGGGGTCCACAGAACAGGCGCGCACCGGGTGCACCGAAATTTTGGGATGCCACGTGTCCGCTCGTGATTGGCTGGACGGCGTCAAGAGAGGCGGCTGGCGTGCGACACGTGGCATCCTCCCATTGGCCGACAGGATCCGGAAGACCCGGCGCGTGGACCGGGCTCGTGCGACCCGTGGACCGCGTGGGACACGTGTCCACTGTTCACTGGCGGGCGCACGGCCGCCCACGTGCGCCGGGCGCGTGGAACACGTGGGCGGCTGGGACACGTGGCGCTTCCCCGTTGGGCCCGCACGGCTGCCGCCTGTTTGGCGGACACGTGTCGGGCCCTTGGCCGGGTCGGACGGCCGGTTGGACAGGGCGGGATCCCGTGTGCGGACTGGGCTGGGCCGGGCCGCACTGTGCGCGCCCGGAACTTGGCGGGCCGGGCCGCACTGTAGCAGCCCGAAAGTGGGCCTGGGTACTGTAGCCGCCCGGAAGTTGGGACACAGAGGGAATTTTCCCAAAAGATTTTTTGGGCCTATATAAAGGCCTCCCCTCCCCTCTTTTCTGCCATTTTCCGAGTGATAGAGAGAGAACCAGAGAGAGACCATTGAAGAGAAGTTGTTCCTCACTGATTTTTCTACCTCGTGGTGCGTTCCCAAATTTTCTGGAAGTTCGACAGCGGCGATCCGGATTTTACAGTGTGCCTCGGTTTTCCCCTTTTCGGCCCGTTATCGTCGCATTTCAGTCCGAGGAGTCCCCTGCGCAGTACAGGAGTCCTATTTCGACGATTTCTTCGCCAGTGTGTTCCTAAGAGGTAGGGCTTCGTTTTCCGTGTTGATGGTTTCTCTGGATTCCGATTCCTTGGCACGTTTCCCGAGGTGTTTTGACCCCCTATTTTGCTGTTTGGATTTTGGACAGCGGCGACTTCGACGAATTGTTTCTCAGCGTAGGAATATCAGATCGAGGCGATTCAAGAGTCGATTTTGGGCTACTTTTCGCGAGGAACGCAACCGTGATTTTTCTGGGATTTTAGGAACTCGAGACAGAGGTGAAATTCCTCGTTTTGCGTGCTGATTGTAAAAACAGCAATTATGTGTTTGGAACTTATAGTTTTTACACCGTGTACACTTGTGTGATGTTGTAGGGTATTGTTTCAGCTGACGGTGTGCTTAGAGGACAGCGGGTATTTTCTGGGTTTATTGTGCACGCTTTTCGAGGTGGGTGGTTGCGTTTCCCTCTTTGTTGACTTGCACACTAGGAATAGTAGAGTTTCCCATTTATACATGTGATAGATAACTTGTGGTATATGAACCTATTACATTGGGCCCCCCCCTAAATTAATTGATAGCTTCTATGTGATAAATTTGGGACAATAAAGTTGGACAATTGCTATATCCTAAACCGCATGCAAACAAGTAACCTAATGATATTTTAAAATGATCCTTCATATGAAACCTTGGTCACTTTTTAAATGCTTTTAAAAGAGAACACTTGCATGCTTATTTGGACAACTAGTTAAGCCACTATTTTACTGCAGCACTATATTATGGGATCTGACTTAGGAGAAAACATGCTTTATTGTTATTCTTCTCTATCGATGCATGATGATCGAGTCGGATCGGGATCTTGAGATAGTGTAGTTGGATCTTGAGTCTGGGACAGTTTAGACTCTTCTTGGGGATTGTGGGGTATGGTGGCTACCGCGGATGTTAGGCGGTTGACCAGATGATTTTACCTTATCAGATTGGGGGTATATGGGTTCAGCGGTGACCGCGGATTTTGGGCGGTTGACCGGATGTTATTATCACATCAGATTGGGGATTGGGGTTGCATTAGTGGATGGAGTATTCCCACTTTGATCATGGTCATGATCCAGTCCTGCTATTGTGAGACATCGGTTACAGAGATACTTTACTCGTGTGGGTCGCTCCCCTCGAGTGCCACTCCGGAGTAGGCTTTCAGACCGTGATGGGTGCCGGTCAGTTGGTGAGTTGTGAGTGATGACAGAGCAGGCAGTGCCAGTACTTCCTGGCCCTCTGATTGGGTTTCTTTGGGCAGTCAGCTTTATAGTTGCATATATACAGTCATCTTTTGGCACTGCATTTAGAGGCATAGTAGTGGTAGTTTCTTTTCAGCAGTCTTTATTGCATACCACTGTTCTTTCCTTTTGCCTCTTTATTCCTAGTGGGTGCGTCAGCATTAGAGGTTTTACCCACTAGGGGAGGCTACTGGTTTATCTAGTAGTTCTCACCCCCATTATTGTTTTCTGTTCCCCTTTCCCTTTGTTTTGCAGAGTCATCTGTGGGAGCTGCTGGGCCTTCAGCGGCAGATCGAGGTAAGAGGATTGCGGACTAGCTAGATCATCTACCCCAACTGTGAGAGTAGCTGGACTTTTATTGTACCCCTTTTGTATCTCAGACTACAGTAGTTTACTTTTGGGTCTGGCTGTGGCCAGCTGGTTGTATTATTTTGGTGAGCTGGGAGTTTATTGTACTTTACTTCAGCTTGTATCATATTTTCAGTCTGAGATTACTTTTAGTTCTTTTAGTTCAGCTCTGTTTATGCTCTTTTATTATGTATTATCTATCTGAGCAGGTTACCAGCGCTTCGTGTACATGGAAAATTCTGTGTGCACGGCGGATCTGTTGGCGGGCCCGGGTTCTGGTTTACACCCGGGGCGTGACAGATTAAGTTGGTATCAGAGCTTAGGGATAGGTCAGTTGGGACTTAGGAAACCCTAGGCTTTTGGCAGACCCTAGGATGATAGGGCGCGAGAGGCGTGACACTTCGCGAAAGTCGTTGATTTATTTATTGGACTCTTCCAGTGAGTGAAGAGGGATCGACATACCCAATTTCTGGTGGACAGTTATGTTGGCTGCAGACAACATAAAGCCGCAGAAATAGGGAGATGTCTTTGACTTTCGCTAGATTGGGTCGTGTGGGGTTATGTTACTGATTTGTGATTTCTTGTGGCAGGATGCCTCCCCGACGTCGGATGCTCACTCAGGGTGTCCCGTTACCCCCTGATGAGCCAGAGCAGCCTACACCCCCCGAGCTTACTGAGTTGAGGGCCTTGGTGGCCCAATTGGCGGAGGGTCAGCGCCGCCAGGGGCAGAGGATCGATCAGCTGCTTGCCCAGAGAGAGGCACCACCCCCAGCTGTTCCTGAGGCCCTTGTGCCTCCTGTTGCACCTTTTGTGCCGTCAGCGCCATCTTCGAGTAGCGGGGCTCCTGGAGCTATTCAGCCTTTGAGTGCGGAGGAGCAGGATTTTGCTGACAAACTCTCCCAGTTTGTTAAGCGGGGACCACCTAGATTCTCAGGGCGGGATGCTCCGCCCTCGGCTGTAGGGAAATGGCTTTCTGCGATGGAGAAGCTTTTTCGGGACTTCTTCATCGACCCGAAGTATCGAGTGCACATGGCGGTGCACTGTTTGGACGGAGATGCAGATTTTTGGTGGCAGCGGGTAGAGCCACCGGAGTTCCGGGTTTCTCGACAGCTGCCCTGGGAGGAGTTCCGGCGGTTGGTGCTGGACACCTATTTTTCGACCAGTGTGAAGAAAAAGTTGGAGGACGACTTGAAGAACCTGCAGCAGGGCGAGCGATCGGCCCATGCCTATTTTCAGGAGTTCATGGAGTTGTTGAACTGCGTGCCCTTCGTCGCTCGTGACGGGCCGCACCAGGTTGAGATGTTCGAGGGAGGCCTTCGCCCAGAGATTTACACCCTGGTGCATGCTCAGAGATTTCAGACTCTGGATGCAGCCGCAGAGCATGCACAGTGGGTGGAGAGAGGTGATCAGGTGGTGGCCAGACATCGGGCCGCGGTCGCTCAGAGCTCCGACAGAAAGCGACCAGCCCAGGATGAGGGGGGACAGGCCAGTACTTGGAGGCCGCCCCGACCGCCACCGCCTCAGTTTCCGGGCCGTGGGCGTTCGGAGCGGCGAGGGCCTGGTGGATCCCAGAGGCCCCAGCAGCAGCAGCAGCAGCAGAAATCGCAGTCGTCGCAGCGCGGGTCTCAGCGGCAGCCACAGCGACAGAGACAGCCTCAGCAGCAGCAGTCCCGACAGTCACGGGCTCCCAGCAGTTGTATCTTCTGTGGAGGTCCGCATTTCCCCGGCACTTGCGACCAGCGGTGGGGTCGCTGCTACGGATGTGGACAGCCAGGGCACATTCGAGCTGCGTGCCCCTTTTCGACCTCAGCCGCTCCTTCTTCAGCATCTGCCCCAGCATCATCGCAGCAGCGGTCGACGGCTCAGCGGCCTTATGCTCCAGCGAGCAAGCCATCTTCTTCCCATCCCACCGATTATCGCCCTCCAGCTCAGAGTGGGCGAGTGTATGCTGCACAGGTAGAGGATTCTTCAGCAGCGGACCACGTGGTGGCAGGTATCACCTTACTCTCTGGCATTAGGACTCGTACCTTATTTGATACTGGAGCATCGCATTCTTTCATTAGTAGATCTTTTGCATCATTACATGGGTTAGAGGTAGGACTTTTGTCACGTGCACGAGAGGTTCAGATTCCCGATCACACTTTGCACGTGGAGGAGTGTTGTTGGTCCTGCCCGATGCAGATCGAGTCCTGGATTATGCCAGCAGACCTGTTGGTCTTGAGACAGCTGAGGGACTTTGATGTGATTCTTGGGATGGACTGGCTGGCTCGGTATTTCGCGACTATTGATTGTGCCGCGAGGACTGTCACTTTTAGAGAGCCAGGCCAGGAGATGTTTGTATATCGGGGATGTCAGAGTGCTTTCTTTGCCTCTATGGTTTCGACTTCCCGAGCGAGGCGGATGATCCATCGAGGATGTGTAGCCTTTTTGGCTAGTGTTGTTGAGGGGCCTACGGCGGCACCGGGACTCGGGGATATTCCTATTGCCCGCGAGTTTCCGGATGTTTTTCCACCTGAGCTGACTAGTATGCCGCCAGACAGAGAGATTGAGTTTGTGATTGACGTAGTTCCAGGAACTGCGCCAATCTCTAAGGCTCCTTATCGGATGGCACCGGCTGAGCTGCGAGAGCTTAAAGCACAGCTGCAAGATCTGATGGATAAGGGTTTCATTAGACCCAGTGTGTCGCCCTGGGGAGCGCCGGTGCTATTCGTGAAGAAGAAAGATGGGTCACTTAGACTGTGTGTGGACTACAGGGAGCTGAATAAAGTGACCATTAAGAACAAGTACCCTTTGCCGCGCATTGATGATCTCTTTGATCAGCTGCAAGGGTCTTGTGTATTTTCCAAGATTGATCTACAGTCTGGTTACCACCAACTGAAGGTGAAGGCCGAGGATATTCCTAAGACTGCTTTCAGATCACGGTACGGGCATTATGAGTTTACAGTTATGCCGTTTGGATTGACTAATGCCCCTGCCGCCTTTATGGACTTGATGAACAGGATATTTCGGCCATTTCTGGATCGCTTTGTGGTGGTGTTCATTGATGATATCCTTATTTACTCCCGAAGCGAGGCCGAGCACGAGGAGCACTTGAGGACTGTGCTACAACTTCTACGAGATAAGAAGTTGTATGCCAAGCTGTCAAAGTGCGAGTTTTGGCTTCGGGAGGTAGCTTTCTTGGGCCATGTGATTTCCGCCGCCGGTGTAGCAGTAGACCCGGCGAAGATTGAGGCAGTTCGAGATTGGCCCCGACCGACGACTGTATCTGAGGTGCGCAGCTTCATGGGGTTAGCTGGTTATTATCGTCGGTTTGTGGAAGGCTTTGCGAAGCTTTCCACACCCCTCACTCGGTTGACGCGTAAAGGAGTTAAGTTTATCTGGAGTGAGGACTGCCAGAGGAGCTTTGAGGAGCTAAAAGATAGATTGATGACCGCACCTATCCTTTCCCTCCCTGTTATGGGGAAAGGATATGTGATCTACAGTGATGCATCGCACAGTGGACTTGGATGCGTGCTGATGCAGGAAGGGAGGGTAATTGCTTATGCATCAAGACAGCTTAAGGATTACGAGAAGAATTACCCTACCCATGACTTGGAACTTGCTGCCGTGGTGTTTGCATTGAAACTTTGGCGCCATTATCTATATGGCGAGCACTGTGAGATCTACACCGACCACAAGAGCCTAAAGTACCTGTTCACGCAGAAGGAACTGAATTTGAGGCAGCGCAGATGGTTAGAGTTACTGAAGGATTACGATGTGGATATCCTTTACCATCCAGGAAAGGCCAACGTGGTTGCAGATGCCTTGAGTAGGAGAGCGGTGCAGAGTTTGTCCATGTTGATTACAAATCAGGCGCCACTGTTAGAGGAGTTGAGACGGCTCGAGATAGAGGTTGTATCCCCTGGGGTCTCTGCTAGACTGATGTCTTTGGTCGTGCAGCCCACTCTGCTGGAGAGGATCCGGGAGAAACAGAGTGAGGACCCCCATTTGACCAGATTCGAGATCAGATTCCGAGTGATCGATCAGGGGACTTTTCAGTTGATGCTGCGGGAGTACTACGGTACAGGGACCGAGCATGTGTACCAGTGGATGTTGAGATCAGAGAGCAGATATTGAGAGAGGCCCATTATACACCTTATACCCTTCATCCTGGGGGGACTAAGATGTATAAGGACCTCAAGGCACATTTCTGGTGGAATGGCATGAAGAGGGATGTCGGGAGATTTGTAGCCCAGTGTTTAACTTGTCAGCAAGTAAAAGCTGAGCATCGGGTGCCAGCTGGCAAGTTACAAAGTCTCCCAATCCCTGAGTGGAAATGGGACCACATTACCATGGACTTCGTGGTCGGATTGCCGAGGGCACAGGGCGGAGCAGATGCTATCTGGGTAGTGGTGGATCGACTTACCAAGTCAGCGCACTTTTTGCCTATACAGACTACTTGGCCACTCGAACGACTAGCCCAGTTATACATGGATGAGATAGTGAGATTACATGGAGTACCAGCCTCCATAGTATCAGATAGAGACCCGAGGTTTGTTTCGCATTTCTGGAAGAGCTTGCAAACATCCATGGGGACTCAGCTTAACTTCAGTACAGCCTTTCATCCGCAGACTGATGGGCAGTCAGAACGGACTATACAAATCCTGGAGGACATGCTGAGGGCTTGCGTCTTGGATTTCGGCGGAGGGTGGATTCGACACTTATCTTTAGCTGAGTTCGCGTACAACAACAGCTTTCAAGCGAGCATTAAGATGGCTCCGTTTGAAGCGTTGTATGGACGCAAGTGTCGATCACCGCTATATTGGAGTGACGTGGGCGAGAGGCGGACCTTGGGACCAGAGCTATTGATAGAGGCAGAAGAGAAGGTCCGAGTGATTCGACAGCATCTTCAAACCGCCCAGAGCCGACAAAGGAGTTATGCCGACACTCGGCGACGAGACTTAGAGTTTCAGGTTGGAGATCATGTATTTCTAAAAGTCTCGCCGTCCAAAGGGATAAGGAGGTTTGGCATTCGTGGGAAACTTAGCCCCCGATATATTGGACCCTTTGAAGTATTGGAGCGCATCGGGCCAGTTGCTTACCGACTTGCACTTCCCCCGAGACTTGCTGGTGTCCACAATGTATTTCATGTTTCTACTCTGAGGAGATATGTCTTCGACCCGTCGCACGTCATCGACTTCGCACCACTCGAGATCAGCGAGGATTTGAGATATGAGGAGCGCCCGCTGCGGATTCTAGATCGGGAAATGAAAGAATTGCGCAATCGAACCATCCCCTATGTGAAGATCCTTTGGAGCAATCATGACGAACGCGAGGCGACGTGGGAGCTCGAGTCAGAAATGTTGAACACCTACCCCTACCTGTTTGAGGCTTTGGACTGAGGTATGATTTTCGTTTCGAGGACGAAACTCTTTTTTAGTGGGGGAGGATGTGATGATCCGGATTTTTATGAAGGATTTTGCAGCGTTAACGGCGCTTAGAGGAAGCCTACACAGTGCAATGGAGCTTGTAGCGTCGAAAACGGACTTCAGAAATGGATCCGGCGCGAAAAACGGATCAAGTGGGCCTTTCGGGAGCTTTCGGCAAAATTTCGAATGAGAATTTGAAGAAACGAACGGCGGTTTTGGACTCAGCGCGCGAAAACGATCAAAATGGTATATTTACGGCATTTTTCGGCGCATTTTTACTGTTCACCGGAACAGTAACTCCGGCCGGCCGGAATTACTGTTCCGGCGGCCGGCGGGCACCGGCGGGCGGCGGCGCAGGGCGGTGCAGGGGCGGAGCAGGGCGGAGCAGGGCGCGGACAGGGCGCATGCGGCGGGGACCACAGAACGGGCGCGCACCGGGTGCACCGAAATTTTGGGATGCCACGTGTCCGCTCGTGATTGGCTGGACGGCGTCAAGAGAGGCGGCTGGCGTGCGACACGTGGCATCCTCCCATTGGCCGACAGGATCCGGAAGACCCGGCGCGTGGACCGGGCTCGTGCGACCCGTGGACCGCGTGGGACACGTGTCCACTGTTCACTGGCGGGCGCACGGCCGCCCACGTGCGCCGGGCGCGTGGAACACGTGGGCGGCTGGGACACGTGGCGCTTCCCCGTTGGGCCCGCACGGCTGCCGCCTGTTTGGCGGACACGTGTCGGGCCCTTGGCCGGGTCGGACGGCCGGTTGGACAGGGCGGGATCCCGTGTGCGGACTGGGCTGGGCCGGGCCGCACTGTGCGCGCCCGGAACTTGGCGGGCCGGGCCGCACTGTAGCAGCCCGAAAGTGGGCCTGGGTACTGTAGCCGCCCGGAAGTTGGGACACAGAGGGAATTTTCCCAAAAGATTTTTTGGGCCTATATAAAGGCCTCCCCTCCCCTCTTTTCTGCCATTTTCCGAGTGATAGAGAGAGAACCAGAGAGAGGCCATTGAAGAGAAGTTGTTCCTCACTAATTTTTCTACCTCGTGGTGCGTTCCCAGATTTTCTTGAAGTTCGACCGCGGCGATCCGGATTTTACAGTGTGCCTCGGTTTTCCCCATTTCGGCCCGTTATCGTCGCATTTCAGTCCGAGGAGTCCCCTGTGCAGTACAGGAGTCCTCTTTCGACGATTTCTTCGCCGGTGTGTTCCTAAGAGGTAGGGCTTCGTTTTCCGTGTTGATGGTTTCTCTGGATTCCGATTCCTTGGCACGATTCCCGAGGTGTTTTGACCCCCTATTTTGCTGTTTGGATTTTGGACAGCGGCGACTTCGACGAATTGTTTCTCAGCGTAGGAATATCAGATCGAGGCGATTCAAGAGTCAATTTTGGGCTACTTTTCGCGAGGAACGCAACCGTGATTTTTATGGGATTTTAGGAGCTCGGGACAGAGGTGAAATTCCTCGTTTTGCGTGCTGATTGTAAAAACAGCAATTATGTGTTTGGAACTTATAGTTTTTACACCGTGTACACTTGTGTGATGTTGTAGGATATTGTTTCAGCTGACGGTGTGCTTAGAGGACAGCGGGTATTTTCTGGGTTTATTGTGCACGCTTTTCGAGGTGGGTGGTTGCGTTTCCCTCTTTGTTGACTTGCACACTAGGAATAGTAGAGTTTCCCAATTATACATGTGATAGATAACTTGTGGTATATGAACCTATTGCATTGGCCCCTAAATTAATTGATAGCTTCTATGTGATAAATCTGGGACAATAAAGTTGGACAATTGCTATATCCTAAACCGCATGCAAACAAGTAACCTAATGATATTTTAAAATGATCCTTCACATGAAACCTTGGTCACTTTTAAATGCTTTTAAAAGAGAACACTTGCATGCTTATTGGACAACTAGTTAAGCCACTATTTTACTGCAGCACTATATTATGGGATTTGACTTAGGAGAAAACATGCTTTATTGTTATTCTTCTCTATCGATGCATGATGCTCGAGTCTGATCGGGATTTTGAGATAGTGTAGTTGGATCTTGAGTCTGGGACAGTTTAGACTCTTCTTGGGGATTGTGGGGCATAGTGGCAACCGCGGATGTTAGGCGGTTGACCAGATGTTTTTACCTTATCAGATTGGGGTCTATGGGTTCAGCGGTGACCGCGGATTTTGGGCGGTTGACCGGATGTTATTATCACATCAGATTGGGGATTGGGGTTGCATTAGTGGATGGAGTATTCCCACTTTGATCATGGTCATGATCCAGTCCTGCTATTGTGAGACATCGGTTACAGAGATACTTTACTCGTGTGGGTCGCTCCCCTCGAGTGCCACTCCGGAGTAGGCTTTTAGACCGTGATGGGTGCCGGTCAGTTGGTGAGTTGTGAGTGATGACAGAGCAGGCAGTGCCAGTATTTCCTGGCCCTCTGATTGGGTTTCTTTGGGCAGTCAGCTTTATAGTTGCATATATACAGTCATCTTTTGGCACTGCATTTAGAGGCATAGTAGTGGTAGTTTCTTTTCAGCAGTCTTTATTGCATACCACTGTTCTTTCCTTTTGCCTCTTTATTCCTAGTGGGTGCGTCAGCATTAGAGGTTTTACCCACTAGGGGAGGCTACTGGTTTATCTAGTAGTTCTCACCCCCATTGTTGTTTTCTGTTCCCCTTTCCCTTTGTTTTGCAGAGTCATCTGTGGGAGCTGCTGGGCCTTCAGCGGCAGATCGAGGTAAGAGGATTGCGGACTAGCTAGATCATCTACCCCGACTGTGAGAGTAGCTGGACTTTTATTGTACCCCTTTTGTATCTCAGACTACAGTAGTTTACTTTTGGGTCTGGCTGTGGCCAGCTGGTGGTATTATTTTGGTGAGCTGGGAGTTTATTGTACTTTATTTCAGCTTGTATCATATTTTCAGTCTGAGATTACTTTTAGTTCTTTTAGTTCAGCTCTGTTTATGCTCTTTTATTGTATATTATCTATCTGAGCAGGTTACCAGCGCTTCGTGCACATGGAAAATTCTGTGTGCACGGCGGATCTGTTGGCGGGCCCGGGTTCTGGTTTACACCCGGGGCGTGACATTTAGTTAGACTTCGTAGATTCGAAGTTGGACGCATACGTGTGATCGAAGAGCGTTGAGGACGAGCGGAGAATATCTACTTGGAGCGTATGGAAAATGTTGAGTCGTAGGTTTGCGTTATATCACCTTGTACGTGTTTTAATCTTAGTGGATTTTTTCGTGTGATTGGTCCCGTAGTTTTTGACACGCCCCGGGGTCGAAACTGCGACCCGGGCTCACCAACAGATCCGCCGCCTATACAAAAACCCCGCATAGGCTAAGCGTCCAACCTGCAAAGAAAAATCTACAGCTAAACAGATATCAGATCTATAAAATAAACTGCTATAAATCTAATATCCATCCACTGTACAACTGGAAATAACGATACAATATCCATCTCCCATAAATGATCAACATACAATATCCTCTGATACAATAACCAAGAACTCAAATAGGGAGGTAAGCTAAAATAATACATCAATGTAAAGGCTCTCAGTATAAGTCAGATCCTCACAATATACCAGTCTCTCAAAGGTGAAAATAAAATAATCTACTGACTGTACTACAAATCTCCAATGTTGGTACCGCTACTCTCCAAAGACAGGTAGGGATCTAGCTCGCGACTCCCTCGCCTCGAATAGCAACAGCAGAATCAGCAACTCCCGCAATGACTCTGCAAAACAAAAGAGAGGAAAGAAAAAGGAGGGGGAGAACCCTCAATGGGTGTGAGAACTATATCAACACGTAGATCTCAGTGGGTACTGCCACCAAGCCCGACGGTCTGCCCACTAAGTCTACTAGAGGCATAAGATAACAATGCAGTAAAAACTGAACAAGAAAAGCTGGAGATACTCTACAGCTACCATGCCTCTATCTAAATGCTCAAAGGAAAAAACCAAGAAAGACATGCAACCACTCGCACACGAGGTGCACAATCGACCCAATCGAGCTGACTGCCACATCTAGCCCTGTCAAGCATGTGCCTCCCTAGTATATCAACGTGTCACGCCCCCGAGGTTTAAAATAAGCGGAAAACGTATACAATTTTTTTTTTTTTTTTTTTTTTTTAAGTATCCCGTCGAGCACGTGCGCATATCCGCCACATATACAAATTCACCCTGCAAACGGACGGAGTCTCCTTTGTATATGCATGGCGTCGCAAGCATAATCCGTACTTTAACCACACTAGCCAAGAAGTTACGTTGAGGAAAAGACATCATCATATACCATAACCAAACCGGCCACCCACGTTTTGAAAGGATAAATCCACGGGTTGTAAAACGGTGCCCACACGACACCTATATTTTATTAAATATTTTCGCAATATCTTTACTTGGTTTGAAAGGAGTGGCCGAAACAACAACTAGTATGGGAAACATTCATCAACGAAAATGCAGTACGAACCCAACATCCACACAATAAAGTATCACACACACACAAGCTAACTAACCAAAAGTAAATAAGAAGTAAGTAAAAAGGTAGGCCACCAACCCCTAATCGGGCCAAGATCCTCGAATCGCGGGCCTCACTGTCGTCCCAGACCCCACCCTTGACCGAACCTGTCACAGTGTGGGAAGTCAGTGACCGAAGAGTAAGAGGTAGATGTAAAACATAAAAGATGCTAAAATACTGAAAGAAAAGCAAACTGATAACCAGAGCATCCAAAACATCCCCTCATGAGTCCACAATAACCCTGTAAATCAAAACGGAATACCTGCCAGAAGGTCTAAAGACCCCCAGCGAGACGGAACACCTTGCTCTCACCTTGTTACCAACAACCCCTCCACGGCACTTGTGAAGCCCCTAAAGTAACCGCGAGGGGTCCCCACTACGTCACCTTGTGGGGTACACGGGTCAACGTACCATAGTTCCGGAAAAGTACATCGTTGCGGTGGCCAAATCGCTGGTGTGCGTGTAAGTAACCATGAGCATAATGACCGAAGTCCATGCGTGAAATAAAGCACCGCGACACCAGTCGCCACAGATATCAAATAAAGGGGATACACATGCAAAAAGGGGTTAGTTGAAAACCATTAGCACATCTACTTTACTCTTACATAGAATATGATGAAGCCACACTTAAGAGAAAGACGCACTGTCACGCCCCAGGGTCGAAACTGCGACCCGGGCTTGCCAACAGATCCGCCGTCGATACGGGAAGCCCCGCACCGACGAAGCGTCTAACCTGCAAAAGATAGAACTACAGCTATACAGATATCAGAGTGGAAATAAAAACTATAATATAAAATCAAACTACTACAAAGCTGAAATAAATACAAAGTCCATCTCCCCAAATACCTGAATAATACAAGGTCAGATACAAATAAAAATCCACCTATACAACATCTACGAATCCAAAAAGGGAGATAACTAAAACTAGAAATATAACAATAACCAGTGAATCCCACAGTCCGGGATGGTACATCTACCTCACTCTAAAGGAACTATGCTGGTAGGGAACTATCTCGCGACTCCTTGTCCTCGGTCCGTCAAGCCAGCTCGGGCAGGAACGGAAGAAAAAGCCTCAGCAACCTGTCACCGACAGAGGGTGTGAGAACTACATCCTACAGTAGTTCTCAGTGGGTACCGTCTCCAAGACCCACGGTCTACCCACTAAATCTACTAGAGGCATAAGATAACAGAAAAAGACTGAGATAATGAAAAATAAGCTGAAAAAGTATCTACAGCTATCATGCCTCTATCTACTATGCTCAATGGGAAAAAGAACACAGATGATGGTATGAATCCACTCACTACTGACAATATGTCATAAGTACTATGCTCAAAGGAAAACTCTACTATGAACACATGCTATGCAACCACTCACTCACAGTAACCCAAATCTCAGTGACTGTCACATAGGGTCCAGTCAAGCCTGCGCCAAACCTACTGCCACCTCATCCTCACTGGGACGGGACTTACGTAGGGCGTCCCACACGGACTATCACAAGCGAACTCTAGTGTATCAACTAGTCGCATCATCGCAGCCTCGTCAGGCTCGGTATCATCATCGCACCCGGGGCGTAGCTCGAGGGGAGCGACCCCACCGAACTCAAGTATCACATCTGTCTCACTGTCTCAATATGAGGCACATGCAGGCTATAATCCACGATCAAACAGATTGGTAACTCGAATACCCAAAACCATCACTCAGTCGGAGAACCCTCCACGACTCAATCTCACAACACTAACCCACTAAAAGAAGGTACAACACAGCTGGGACCGCCGTCACTCCAAACGTCTCCCAAAAAGACACCCCACTCATAGGCGAGAAGAACCGACTGACACAGCAAAGGTCCGAGAATCCGTTAGGCCGGTGCCTAGAACCCCAATCAAACAAGAACAGACTCTAGGCTCAGCCTATCGACGTTCTCGATCCTTTACCGTTCAGGGATTCGGCCCCTCTCGGTTAAAGTGGGAAACCAACTCAACACACCAAACTCAGGGGCTGGAGATGCTCAACAGCCAGAACCGCGAAGGGTCCGAAAACCCCGGGAAACTAATACCTACGACCCCAATTAAACAAGAACAGGCTATAGGCGTAGCCTCCCGTTGTTTTCGACCCAAGAATGAAATCAACCCTTAGAACCCAGATCACTCACCCCGGTCGGGTGAGGAAATTTAGGAGAAAAGATGACCTTTATAATAAAATATCATTTCCACTCAACCCTCTTGGGGTGAGGATAAATTTGCCCTTTTTGAAAACCGATTTGAATTGAGAAAACCAACTTTTATAGATTTTAGTTCTTGAGAAAATCAGTTAAAAACAAGTTTATTTTCCGAACTCCCAAGGGTTGATGCCGACGCCCAATCAAACAAGAACAGGCTCTGACGACCCCTAGAAATTCGGAAGGAAAAATACAGGTTTACTAAAATCATGAGTGTCCAAAAATATTCTGGGTTCAAGGTCCTGATAACACACGCTCACCACAATCACAACGTGGTGGTGAAGACCAAAACAGAGAAATACCCAAAAATCCGGGACCACCGTTTACCCAAAACGGTTCCCAAAACACTAACACTGGCCTAACACAGCTACCAGACCCCACTCAGCCCCCAGGCCCGAGTGCAACACACGTCCCACAATGTCCTGACCACTCGGCCCACTACCCGGGCGAGGAACTGTCACGCCCCGGGTGTAAACCAGAACCCAGGCCCGTCTACAGATCCGCCGTGCATGCGGTATTTCCCACATACACGAAGCGTCGGTAACCTGCTCAGATATAAGAAATAATAATAAAAGAGCAAAAATAATCAGAGCTAAACTAAAACTACTGTATCTCAGACAGAAGCTGGAAGTAAAAGAGTACAACAGTGAAATAAAATACAGATGTCTCTCCCAGCTCACCACTAAAATACAAACAGCTGGCAGAAGCCAGACCCAAAAAGAAGTAAACAAAAACTGTCTGAGAAGACCAGGTACCCAAAATCTCCAGCTACAACCCTCGGGTGGCTCTCTATCTAGTCCGCAATCTGCTTACCTCGATCAGTTGCTGACGGCCCAGCAACTCCCGCAGAGGACTCTGCAAAACAAAGGGGAAGAAAGAAACAAGAAAGACAATGGGGGTAAGTACTACTATAAACAGTAGCCTCCCCTAGTGGGTAAAGCCTCAGCTCAGATATGCCCACCAGGTGATCAGAGGCAAAAGGGAAAGGAGAAGAAAGGGGGTGCAGATAAATGAAGCAACTGATAAAATGCTATCCCTAATATGCCTCTACATGACCAACCACAAGGATGGAGAAAGTGATGCATCAGTATCAAGAAGCCTGTCAAATCGACCCAATCTGACCGCCAGTGAACACTGGCACTGCCTGCTCTGCTGTCGAACTCAAGAACCCAGCATGGTGCCCGGCGCTCTGCACCGTGGAAAGCCTACTCCGGAGTGGCACTCGAGGGGAGCGACCCACACGAGTAAAGTATCACTGTAACAAGCATCTCTGTAACCACTGTCTCATAATAGCAGGACTGGATCATGACTATGATCAAAGTGGGAAACTCCGTCCACTAAAGAAAGCCCGATCCCCAAAACACCCAATCTGATGCAATAGTAACAACCCGGTCAACCACCCAAGATCCGTGGTCGCCGCAACACCCTGTCAAAAGCCCAACCTGTCCCAAATCCCCAATACCTGACTACACTGTCCAACACCCGCTCGAACCCGAGCGACTATGCCGCAAGTCTATCAATAATAGGAGAAGAAAAGAATAAATGCATGGTTTCTCCTAAGTCAAGTCCCAAAAGATAGTATAGCAGTAAAAGATGACATAATTAAGTGACCCGTTTAATCATGCATTGTCTCAATATTTTGTCCATTTTCCAAGAATAATCAGTTTAGAGGATAAAGGCTAAGGTGACAGTCACATATGAACAGTCATCCATTTTGCAGTCCTCAATTTATATTCTGCCCCTAAACATGTAGTCCAGAATAATTACGCAATTGATTTAAGTAATCATGCTACCACAAATTCCACATGGATCAATTAACAATTAACTAATTTCCCTAGAGCATGCAAGACTACCAATCAATAAATTAGCATCAACAATGTGGGGGCGTTCTGATGTTCCTAGTGGGCATATCAAAGGAGAGGAGTACAACAACCACCCACCTGAAGTGCGAACTGTCCGGATCCGTACAGATGAAAATACCAAAATTCCAAATCCTTGCTTCCACAAATTCAGCACACCCGTAATACTCCTGGTACAATACAAAGTCCACTAAATACACTTAGGCTCCCAAATATTGCTCTTATAATCACATACAACATCGGATTCAAAACTGTTAAATTATCACCTGCAGAAAGTGCCCAGGAAATTCCAAGAAAAATATCACGGCGATCCTCGCGTCGATAGCTTCGCAACGGTACCTTGCACGCCCAAATCTGAGTTCGGTAAGTCAAGATATAAATTCGGCAAAAGGGGTACATCATACAAAAATCTGTGCTAAAAACTGCACACTGTTCACTGAGAAAACAGTGATTTTCACCTCGAAATAATCCTCTGGAAAATCCAAGAAAAATACGAGCGCGTTCCTTGCGATCCGTAGATGAAAAAGTTGTATAAGCTCGTTTCCGTCTGACGCTCGTGCGCGAAGATATGGCCAAAATACCCCGCTGCTGTCAAGGAAATCCATACAGAAAAAGGGGTCACTGTTTGCCTCGGGATCCGTGCCAAAACCTCGAAACGGGAAGACGCGATCAAAACGAGAGATGAAGCCCTACCTCTTAGGAGTCTGTCGGCGCAAGAATCACAGCAAAATGATCTCGGGGTAGCCCAGGGGAGCTAAAACACTGTCGCTGCGCCGAAGAAGAACCCAGGAATGCAACGTCGCGCCGCACCGTAAAATGGGGAACCTCGGGATGCGTGCCTCCAGAAAATCTGAAACTTGGCAGGTAGATCAAGAACTTGGAGATGAACAACTTTGCTGAAGGGGGCTCGGGCAGAAGGTGAAAGGGTTGAGAGAAAAGAAGCAAAGAAGGGGGCTCGGGTTGGTATATATAGTGTAGTTGGAACAATTGGGAAAATTCCCATTTTGTCCCGGAATTCGGGCGCCCGAATCTTTCGGGCTGCTACAGTAATGGGCCCGGCCCATTACTGTGCAAGCCCGAAACGATTCGGGCCCGCCACGTAGCCCACTACACTGCTCCCCAGGGCCCCGCTGCACCCGGCGCACCTGCGCCCGCCAATGGCGGTGCGCCACGTGGCCCCGGCGACCGTGCACCGCGCACGTCGCGCCGTGCCCCCCCCCCCCCCTGTGCGTACAGTCACCTGCCCCGCGTACGGCACCTGCCCCGGTCACCCACTCCACAGATTGCGTGGACCGGGAGCACAACACCGAACCAGCCAACAGCCGCCACGTGTCCGCCCGGTCTACCGTGCACCCACGCCCACGGTCCGTGGACCGCGCGCCGTGGACCACCCAACCGGACACTGCCACGTGGCACCCCGCACTGGCGCACGCCGACGCCGTGGACCGCGCACCTGCCCGCGCGCCCGGGCGCCTGCCCGCGCCCTGCCCGCGCCGCGTGCCGCCGCCTGCCGCCTGCCCGAGGCTGCGCCGCCGCCCGCCGACGCTGCCCGCCGCCGGCCGCCGCCGGCGATCGCCGGAGACACTGTTCCGGCGTGAACAGTAACCGCAAGCTCAAAAATAGCAAGTAAATAGCCCATCTTGACCGTTTTCGCGCGCTGATTCCAAATACGACGTCCGTTTCGCCAAAATCCACTTCCAAAATTTGCCGGGGGCTCCCGGAAAGGTAAACTTAATCCATTTTTCACGCCGGGTCGTTTTCTTGGTTCCAAAAAGCGCGCAGATACCTCTAACACCCCGAATGGGCTCCCAGACAAACAGAAAAGCTCCAAATCGACAGAAAACCACAACAAACCTCCGCTTTGGCCTAAAACCTCTCTAACATTCGGCAAAAACAGCCGACGGCCAAACACAACAAGCCAAAGCTTCACAGGGTCCATCTGTGGCATCCATTTGATGCGCTATGGGCCGAATACACCATCAACAGGTGTTAGCACAGAGAAAATGCGGGAAAAAGCTGTGTGGAGTTCAGGGATCCTACATCCTCCCCCACTAAAAAAAAGTTTCGTCCCCGAAACAAGGAAAAACAAAGCAGACGTACCTCAATCAGAAGCCTCGAACAAGAAGGGGTAGGCGTCTCTCATCTCTGTCTCCAGCTCCCATGTAGCCTCTCGCTCCTCATGATTGCTCCACAAGATCTTCACATACGGAATGGCCCGATTGCGCAATTCCCTCACCTCACGAGCAAGAATCCGCAACGGGCGCTCCTCGTAGACCAAGTCCTCGCCGATCTCCAACGAAGTGAAGTCAATCACGTGCGACGGGTCAAAAACATATCTCCTCAGAGCTGAGACGTGGAAGACATCATGAACTCCGGCCAGGCGTGGGGGTAAGGCAACTCTGTATGCCACAGGACCAACTCTATCAAGTACCTCAAAGGGTCCAATAAAGCGGGGACTGAGCTTTCCCCGTACTCCAAATCTCCGGACCCCTTTCGAGGGCGAGACCTTCAAGAAGACATGATCACCAACCTGAAACTCCAGGTCTCGCCGTCGAGTATCTGCGTAGCTCCTCTGACGACTCTGGGCTGTCTCAAGATGCCGGCGAATAATCCTGACTTTTTCCTCTGCCTCCAAAAGTAACTCCGGTCCCAAAGTCCTCCTCTCACCCACGTCACTCCAATATAAGGGAGACCGACACTTGCGTCCATACAACGCCTCAAACGGAGCCATCTGGATGCTCGCCTGATAGCTGTTGTTGTACGCGAACTCAACCAAAGACAAGTGCCGGTACCACCCTCCTCCAAAATCCATAACGCACGCTCTCAGCATATCCTCGAGGGTCTGTATGGTGCGTTCTGACTGTCCATCGGTCTGTGGGTGGAAAGCGGTGCTAAACCTGAGCTGAGTCCCCAATGCAGAATGCAAACTCCCCCAAAAGCGTGATACGAATCTCGGGTCTCGATCTGACACAATCGAAGCAGGTATGCCGTGAAGCCTCACTATCTCATCCAGATATAACTGTGCCAAACGCTCCAGTGACCAGGTCATCTGAACCGGTAAGAAGTGCGCCGACTTGGTGAGTCTGTCCACAATAACCCAGATCGCATCAACCCCGCTCTGCGCCCTCGGCAATCCAGTGACGAAATCCATAGTGACGTGGTCCCATTTCCACTCGGGAATTGGGAGACTCTGCAACTTACCAGCAGGAACGCGATGCTCTGCCTTCACTTGCTGGCAAGTTAAACAATGAGCTACGAATCTCCCAATGTCCCGCTTCATTCCGGGCCACCAAAACTGTGCCTTGAGGTCCTTATACATCTTAGTACCTCCAGGATGGATGGTATAAGGTGTATAATGGGCCTCCCTCAAAATCTGATCTCTAATCTCCTGATCCATAGGCACACACACTCGGTCCCTGTACCGTAGTACTCCCGAGCTATCCACAGAAAAATCCCCTGTCTGATCCGCCTGAAGCTGCGTCCTGATCCTCGTCAAGTGGGGGTCCTCACTCTGAGTGTCCCTGATCCTCTCCAACAGAGTGGGCTGCAAGACCATAGACATGAGTCTAGCAGAGACCCCAGGGGATACTACCTCCAACTGTAACCGCCTCATCTGCTCGACCAACGGCGCCTGCTGCGAGATCAATAAGCTCAGACTCGTCCTCCTGCTCAAAGCATCCGCCACAACATTGGCCTTGCCGGGATGATAAAGGATACTCAGATCATAATCCTTTAACAGCTCCAACCACCGGCGTTGCCTCAAATTCAGCTCCTTTTGGGTGAACAGATACTTCAAGCTTTTGTGATCAGTATATATCTCGCAATGCTCTCCATACAAATAATGCCGCCACAGCTTCAGAGCAAACACCACCGCTGCCAACTCCAGATCATGAGTAGGGTAATTTTTCTCATAGTCCTTCAATTGCCGTGAAGCATAGGCAATTACCCTACCATGCTGCATCAACACACACCCCAGACCACTATGTGAGGCATCACTGTAAATCACAAATCCTTCCCCCATAACTGGGAGGGCAAGGATTGGGGCGGTCATCAACCTCTGCTTCAGCTCCTCAAAGCAGCTCTGGCAAGTCTCGCTCCAAACAAACTTAACCCCTTTCCTGGTCAGACGAGTGAGGGGAGAGGAAAGCTTCGCAAAGCCTTCCACAAAACGCCGATAGTAGCCCGCCAAACCAAGAAAGCTCCGCACCTCGGTAATAGTCGTCGGCCTCGGCCAGTCTCGAATAGCATCCACCTTGGCCGGATCCACCGCCACACCAGCAGCTGAAACAACATGACCCAGAAAGGCGACCTCCCGGAGCCAAAACTCGCACTTTTTGAACTTAGCATACAGCTTCTTCTCTCGCAGAAGCTGTAGCACGGTCCTCAAGTGCTCCTCGTGCTCCAGATCACTCCGGGAGTAGATCAGAATATCATCGATGAACACCACCACAAACCGGTCCAAAAACGGCTGAAATATCCTGTTCATTAAATCCATGAATGCGGCAGGGGCATTTGTCAACCCGAAAGGCATCACAGTAAACTCATAATGCCCGTACCGCGATCTGAAAGCCGTTTTGGAGATGTCCTCGGCCCTCACCCTCAGCTGGTGGTAACCGGACTGCAGATCAATCTTCGAGAACACAGACGCTCCCTGCAGCTGATCAAACAAATCATCAATCCGGGGGAGGGGATACTTGTTCCGGATGGTCACTTTATTCAACTCCCTATAATCCACACACACAACCGAAGTGACCCATCCTTCTTCTTCACAAACAACACAGGCGCTCCCCACGGAGAAACACTGGGTCTGATGAGCCCCTATCCAAAAGATCCTGAAGCTGGGCTTTCAACTCCCTCAACTCAGCTGGCGCCATCCTATAGGGTGCCTTTGAGATTGGTGCAGTCCCAGGGACTACATCAATCACAAACTCAATCTCCCTCTCCGGCGGCATCGTCGTCAACTCAGGGGGAAACACATCTGGGAACTCTCGGACAATAGGGATATCCTCGAGTCCCAGTGCCGCCGTAGGCACCTCCACCACAGTGGCCAAAAAGGCAGTGCAACCTCTGCTCATCATCCTCCTAGCTCTGGCCGAGGAAATGGTCGCTGCGAACAGCGTGCTCTGGCAGCCTCTGAAGATGAACTCCTCCTGTCCTGGCTCGCGAAGAGTCACCGTCCTCTCTCTGCAGTCGATAGTGGCGGAATACCGTGACAGCCAATCCATCCCAAGCACCAAGTCAAAATCCTGGAGCTGCTGCAAGACAAGCAAGTCTGCAGGCAAAATCCAAGGCCCTAACTGCACCGGGCAAGCCACACAACGCTTCTTGACATGCAAAACATGATCAGGAACCAGAGCCTCTAATGCATGCGATAGAGAAACTACCTCTATACCAAGTAGGGATGCAAATGTCCTCCCAAAAGGAAAGTAATGCTCTAATAACAAATAAGACAAGAATCCAAATGCCAAAAATAAACCATACCTGCCACCACACAGTCAGCCGTAGCAGGATCCCCCGCCTGCGCTAAGCCGCCTGACCACTCAACAACGGCTGTCTCTCACCAGAAGGGCGTGGAGGCGAAACTCGGTCTGCCTGGAGACCTGTCGGTGAAGCTTCCGGTCGCAGCTGGGAAGTGGTAGGAACAGATGCCGAAGTCGATGCTGCACATGCCGGCTGGGGGCACGAAGCCCGCAAATGTCCAAACTGGCCACAAAGATAGCAGCGTCCCTGCTGCTGATCACTAGTACTGGCAAGGTGCTGACCTCCACAGAAAATGCACCTGTCTGCCTGCTGAGGCCGCCTCTGCTGCCGCTGCCATCTCTGTAATCTCGACTGCGACCCCTGCTGGGAGGTGGTAGGGGCCAATGCTGAAGGAGGTGCTACTAAGGTCCGAAAGGGGCACGTAGCTCGGATGTGGCCCGGCTGCCCACATCGGAAGCAACGACCCTCCCTCAAGCTACAGGTATCAGATGGATGCTGCCCCCCACAGAAAACACACCGGGCCGACGCCCGAGACCGTCGAGACTGCTGCTGCGGTGGCCTCTGAGTCCTACCAGGTCCTCGTCGATCATGACGCCCACGGCCAGGAGGCTGAGGCCGCGGGGGTCGTGATGGTCTCCCTGAACTGGCCTGTCCATCATCATCCGGGGCTGGGCGTTTCCTGTCTGGACGTTGCTCTGAAGCCTCGGCCCCCTCGCCAATCGCCAAGTCACCCCGCTGTGCCAGTAACCGCTCCAAGCGCTGATCCTGACAAAAGCTCCTCGCCACTAACTGGGTCACCAAAGCCCGCAACTCTCCCAACTCGGCGGTCACCGCCCGCTCAGACTCCTCGGAATGAGCGGGGGTACCCCGGGTGGGTGAACGACGACGCGGAGACATCCTGCCACAGTAAACCAAGAATCAGCAACCAAACCCCACAAGACCCAATCTAGCGAAAGTCGAAGACATTCCCCTATTTCTGCAACTTTATGTTGTCTGCAGCCAACATAATTGTTCAACAGAAATAGGGTCTGTCGATCCCTCTTCACTAGCTGGAAGAGTCAACTGACCAAAATCACTGACTTTCGCAAAATATCACGCCACTCACGCCCTAACATCCTAGGGTCTGCCAAAAGCCTAGGGTTTCCTAAGTCCCAATTGACCTATCCCTAAGCTCTGATACCAACTTAATCTGTCACGCCCCGGGTGTAAACCAGAACCCGGGCCCGTCTACAGATCCGCCGTGCATGCGGTATTTCCCACATACACGAAGCGTCGGTAACCTGCTCAGATATAAGAAATAATAATAAAAGAGCAAAATAATCAGAGCTAAACTAAAACTACTGTATCTCAGACAGAAGCTGGAAGTAAAAGAGTACAACAGTGAAATAAAATACAGATGTCTCTCCCAGCTCACCACTAAAATACAAACAGCTGGCAGAAGCCAGACCCAAAAAGAAGTAAACAAAAACTGTCTGAGGAGACCAGGTACCCAAAATGTCCAGCTACAACCCTCGGGTGGCTCTCTAACTAGTCCGCAATCTGCTTACCTCGATCAGTTGCTGAAGGCCCAGCAACTCCCGCAGAGGACTCTGCAAAACAAAGGGGAAGAAAGAAACAAGAAAGACAATGGGGGTAAGTACTACCATAAACAGTAGCCTCCCCTAGTGGGTAAAGCCTCAGCTCAGATATGCCCACCAGGGGATCAGAGGCAAAAGGGAAAGGAGAAGAAAGAGGGGTGCAGATAAATGAAGCAACTGAAAAAATGCTATCCCTAATATGCCTCTACAAGACCAGCCACAAGTATGGAGAAAGTAATGCATCAGTATCAAGAAGCCTGTCAAATCGACCCAATCTGACCGCCAGTGAACACTGGCACTGCCTGCTCTGCTGTCGAACTCAAGAACCCAGCATGGTGCCCGGCGCTCTGCACCGTGGAAAGCCTACTCCGGAGTGGCACTCGAGGGGAGCGACCCACACGAGTAAAGTATCACTGTAACAAGCATCTCTGTAACCACTGTCTCATAATAGCAGGACTGGATCATGACTATGATCAAAGTGGGAAACTCCGTCCACTAAAGAAAGCCCGATCCCCAAAACACCCAATCTGATGCAATAGTAACAACCCGGTCAACCACCCAAGATCCGTGGTCGCCGCAACACCCTGTCAAAAGCCCAACCTGTCCCAAATCCCCAATACCTGACTACACTGTCCAACACCCGCTCGAACCCGAGCGACTATGCCGCAAGTCTATCAATAATAGGAGAAGAAAAGAATAAATGCATGGTTTCTCCTAAGTCAAGTCCCAAAAGATAGTATAGCAGTAAAAGATGACATAATTAAGTGACCCGTTTAATCATGCATTGTCTCAATATTTTGTCCATTTTCCAAGAATAATCAGTTTAGAGGATAAAGGCTAAGGTGACAGTCACATATGAACAATCATCCATTTTGCAGTCCTCAATTTATATTCTGCCCCTAAACATGCAGTCCAGAATAATTACGCAATTGATTTAAGGTAATCATGCTACCACAAATTCCACATGGATCAATTAACAATTAACTAATTTCCCTAGAGCATGCAAGACTATCAATCAATAAATTAGCATCAACAATGTGGGGGCGTTCTGATGTTCCTAGTGGGCATATCAAAGGAGAGGAGTACAACAACCACCCACCTGAAGTGCGAACTGTCCGGATCCGTACAGATGAAAATACCAAAATTCCAAATCCTTGCTTCCACAAATTCAGCACACCCGTAATACTCCTGGTACAATACAAAGTCCACTAAATACACTTAGGCTCCCAAATATTGCTCTTATAATCACATACAACATCGGATTCAAAACTGTTAAATTATCACCTGCAGAAAGTGCCCAGGAAATTCCAAGAAAAATGTCACGGCGATCCTCGCGTCGATAGCTTCGCAACGGTACCTTGCACGCCCAAATCTGAGTTCGGTAAGTCAAGATATAAATTCGGCAAAAGGGGTACATCATACAAAAATCTGTGCTAAAAACTGCACACTGTTCACTGAGAAAACAGTGATTTTCACCTCGAAATAATCCTCTGGAAAATCCAAGAAAAATACGAGCGCGTTCCTTGCGATCCGTAGATGAAAAAGTTGTATAAGCTCGTTTTCGTCTGACGCTCGTGCGCGAAGATATGGCCAAAATACCCCGCTGCTGTCAAGGAAATCCATACAGAAAAAGGGGTCACTGTTTGCCTCGGGATCCGTGCCAAAACCTCGAAACGGGAAGACGCGATCAAAACGAGAGATGAAGCCCTACCTCTTAGGAGTCTGTCGGCGCAAGAATCACAGCAAAATGATCTCGGGGTAGCCCAGGGGAGCTAAAACACTGTCGCTGCGCCGAAGAAGAACCCAGGAATGCAACGCCGCGCCGCACCGTAAAATGGGGAACCTCGGGATGCGTGCCTCCAGAAAATCTGAAACTTGGCAGGTAGATCAAGAACTTGGAGATGAACAACTTTGCTTAAGGGGGCTCGGGCAGAAGGTGAAAGGGTGAGAGAAAAGAAGCAAAGAAGGGGCTCGGGTTGGTATATATAGTGTAGTTGGAACAATTGGGAAAATTCCCATTTTGTCCCGAATTCGGGCGCCCGAATCTTTCGGGCTGCTACAGTAATGGGCCCGGCCCATTACTGTGCAAGCCCGAAACGATTCGGGCCCGCCACGTAGCCCACTACACTGCCTCCCCAGGGCCGCTGCACCCGGCGCACCTGCGCCCGCCAATGGCGGTGCGCCACGTGGCCCCCGGCGACCGTGCACCGCGCACGTCGCGCCGTGCACCGCGCGCGCGCCCTGCCCCCCCCCCCCTGCGCGTACGGTCACCTGCCCCGCGTACGGCACCTGCCCCGGTCACCCACTCCACAGATTGCGTGGACCGAGAGCACAACACCGAACCAGCCAACAGCCGCCACGTGTCCGCCCGGTCTACCGTGCACCCACGTCCACGGTCCGTGGACCGCGCGCCGTGGACCACCCAACCGGACACTGCCACGTGGCACCGCGCACTGGCGCACGCCGACGCCGTGGACCGCGCACCTGCCCGCGCGCGCCGGGCGCCTGCCCGCGCCCTGCCCGCGCCGCGTGCCGCCGCCTGCCGCCTGCCCGAGGCTGCGCCGCCGCCCGCCGACGCTGCCCGCCGCCGCCGGCGATCGCCGGAGACACTGTTCCGGCGTGAACAGTAACCGCAAGCTCAAAAATAGCAAGTAAATAGCCCATCTTGACCGTTTTCGCGCGCTGATTCCAAATACGACGTCCGTTTCGCCAAAATCCACTTCCAAAATTTGCCGGGGCTCCCGGAAAGGTAAACTTAATCCATTTTTCACGCCAGGTCATTTTCTTGGTTCCAAAAAGCGCGCAGATACCTCTAACACCCCGAATGGGCTCCCAGACAAACAGAAAAGCTCCAAATCGACAGAAAACCACAACAAACCTCCGCTTTGGCCTAAAACCTCTCTAACATTCGGCAAAAACAGCCGACGGCCAAACACAACAAGCCAAAGCTTCACAGGGTCCATCTGTGGCATCCATTTGATGCGCTATGGGCCGAATACACCATCAACAGGTGTTAGCACAGAGAAAATGCGGGAAAAAGCTGTGTGGAGTTCAGGGATCCTACAGGAACTCTATGTCCAGAAGGAAATGCAATGTGTGGGATGTCTAAAGCATAAATGAACTTAGCCCAGATTAAGGTTCTCTATTGGTCTGGATAAACACATACAACATATGACAGGGGTGCTAGTCAAGGTTCCAATAAAACACTTATTCTAGCATGCTGAATCCTATCATAATAGAATTAGAAGGAAGTCCGCAGACTTGGAGAGAAAAACCAACCCACCTCGGTAAGCCACCAATGGCGTCGTAGACACTTGCAATTGCTCCTCCCGACCAGGTGTCGATTCCTTCCTCACCGGAGTCCGCACGCAAAACGAAGCACGCCGCCGAGTCCGCACGCAAAACGTAGCCCGTGCCGGAGTCCGCACGTAAACGGAGTTCGCACGCAAAACGG
>JAQOTM010000498.1:0-67880 GCA_029168755.2 Tillandsia fasciculata | reverse complement strand
CTTGTGCTCGGTCTAGAGAAGAAAAGGTGGAGAAAAAAAGAAGAAGAGAGGACGATGGAGGGGAGGGGTGGTCCATTGGACCCACCCCACGAGAGCCCCCCAATGGGGGCCCGCCACCTGGCGGTCCACCAGACAGGGGCGCGCGCATCGGGCTCAGGCGCGCGCCACAGCGCCACGCCGCGCGCGTCCCTGCGCGCCACCCGGGCGCCGCAGCCCGCGCGCCACACGGGCACGTTATACCGCTATAACACTCGAGAAACTTGAGTTGTGTAAAGAGTGATTTTCAGGTGTGAATGTGTGCAAGGAAACAAAATTAACCTTAGTGGTGTGTTTACCGGTGTGCGAATGGCACAGTTTCCGAAGCACAAATTCTGCCTTTCCGATCCGAGTCTAATCTCGGAAATCTAAGTTCTCCAGTGCGACCGTCTCATCGAATCGAGTGAAAATGGTATAGACAATTTGTTGATCCGACGGTCGGATCGTCCGAAAATCAGCAAGAAAACTAGTGGGGCCCGCGACTTAAGTGAATAGTGATTTGAATAGTAACACCCTGATTTTAATTCCCGCATTGGCCAACGTCGCCCGATCGACTATTTGGAGTCCGAATCTGACGATCCAGGTAGTCGATTTAAATGGCGTCGTCGATCTGAGTGCAATGGCACTGACGGAATTTTCGTTTGACAATCCTAGAGTCTCGAGAAACGGGCCATACTGTATAATTGCACAGTATTTATAGACCAAAACTTGATCCGGGCACCTCGTCCAAAAACAAAAATCTCTACCTGATAGGTTTCGTCGAGCCGGACGTCGTGGCGAAGTCCGTTTTTCAATTTGACAACTAAAGTGCCTCGAAAAGCGTGAAATAAGGTGAAAAGTGCGGCATTGTGCGCAAGAAACCCTATATTTTATGCTCCATTTCGCGTGCTGCTCTTTGGAGAGGTGTAGGACCCCTGAACCCCATGCAGCTTTTTCCCATGAATCCACTGTGCAAACACCTGTTGATGGTGTATCTGGCCCATAGTGCATCAAAGGGATGCCACAGATGGACCCTGTGAGCTTTGGTTGGCTGTATTGGCCTTCGGCTACTTTTGCCGAATTTTAGAAAAGGAATTTGGCCGAACGGAGGGTGGATTTGGATTCAGCGCGGAAAAACGCTTGAAAATGGCTTTTTGTTTGCTAAATTATGAGTCCGGATGCCCAAAAACGGACTCCCGGAAATTTTTTTGGATTTCGGGTGCATGGGGGAGCCGTGGACCGGCGGGGGTGCCACGTGGCGCGACCTGATTGGTCGGCGCACGCGGCCGGGTCCACGGAATGCGGGGTAGTGGGCCGGGGCACCGCGGGGCGCGTGGACCGGGGCGCGCCACGTGGCAGCGCCGGATTGGGCGGCTCAGGTGCGCTCGGTCTGCGGGAGCGCACGGGGAGGCGTGGACCGGGGGCGCGCCACGTGGCAGCGCCTGGTTGGCGGGCGCACAAGCGCGCGGTCCACGCAGCGCGCGGGGCAGTTGACTGGGAGCAGGGCCGTACCGCGGGCAGGTGGCCGTACGCGGGGCAGGCGCGGGCGACGTGGGGTTGGCCACGTGGCGCCCGCTGATTCGCGGGCGCCAACCACCCCGTTGACGCGGGCAGGGACGCGTGGCGGGTGCTGGCAGGGCCTGCATGGCTGCCGCCTGTTCGGGGGACACGCGGCGGCCTCCGAGGTGGGTCGGACGGATCGTGGATCCCGTCCGACGGGGCTTTGCGGGCCGGGCCGCACTGTGCGCGCCCGAAAGTTCTCGGGCCGGGCCGCACTGTGTGCGCCCGAAAACTTTCGGGCGCCCGAAAGTGAGGACACATTGGGAATTTTCCCATTGTTCTCTTTAGCTCTATAAATAGCCAACCCGAGCCTCTTTCTTTGGCTTTTTTCTCCCAAACCGCACCTCCTCTGCCCGAGCTCCCTTTGATGAAATTTTCCCCTCTTAATCCTTGATCCACCTGCAAAGTTTCAGGATTTTAGGAGGCTCGAATCCCGAGGTTCCCCATTTTACGGCGCGGCGCGACGTTGCATTCTTGTGTTCTTCTTCGGCGCAGAGTCAGTGTTTTAGCTCCCCTGGGCTACCCCGAGATCATATTGCTGTGATTCTTGCGCCGACAGACTCCTAAGAGGTAGGACTTCATCTTTCGTTTTGGTCGCGCTTTCCCGTTTCGAGGTTTCGGCACGGATCCCGAGGCAAACAGTGACCCCTTTTTCTGTGTGGATTTCTTTGACAGCCCTGTGGTATTTTGGCCATATCTTCGCACACGAGCGTCAGACGGGAACGAGCTTATACAACTTTTTCATCTACGGATCGCAAGGAACGCGCTCGTATTTTTCTTGGATTTTCCAGAGGATTATTTCGAGGTGAAAATCACTGTTTTCTCAGTGAACAGTGCACAGTCTTTAGCACAGATTTTTGTTTGTGGTACCCCTCTTCCCGAATTTATATCTTGACTTACCGAACTCAGATTTGGGCGTGCAAGGTACCGTTGCGAAGCTATCGACGCAAGGATCGCCGTGATATTTTTCTTGGAATTTCCTGGGCACTTTCTGCAGGTGATAATTTAACAGTTTTGAATCCGATGTTGTATGTGATTATAAGAGCAATATTTGGGAGCCTAAGTGTATTTAGTGGA
Source organism: Tillandsia fasciculata (assembly GCA_029168755.2). Taxonomy (NCBI): domain Eukaryota; kingdom Viridiplantae; phylum Streptophyta; class Magnoliopsida; order Poales; family Bromeliaceae; genus Tillandsia; species Tillandsia fasciculata. Next base: position 65,228 of record JAQOTM010000498.1, on the reverse strand, counting down.
CTTTGTATTGTATTAGGAGTATTACGGGTGTGCTGATTTTGTGGGAGCAAGGATTTGGAATTTTGGTATTTTCATCTGTACGGGTCCGGACAGTTCGCACTTCAGGTGGGTGGTTGTTGTACTCCTCTCCTTGGTGTGCCCACTAGGAATGTCAGAATTTTTCCCTAATTTGATGATGTTAACTGTTATTGGTAGACTTGCATGCTCTAGGGAATTAATTAATTGTTATTTGATCCATGTGGAATTTGTGGTAGCATGATTACTTTAATTGATCGCTTAATTATTCTGGACTGCATGTTTAGGGGCAAAATAGAAACTGAGGACTATAAAAGTGATGATTGTTCATATGTGACTGTCACCTTAGCCTATATTCCCTAAACTGATTATTCTTGGAAAATGGACAAAATTATTGGAACAATGCATGATTAAACGGGTCACTTAATTATGTCATCTTTTACTGCTATACTATCTTTTGGGACTTGACTTAGGAGAAACCATGCATTTATTCTTCTCCTATTATTGATAGACTTGAGGTATAGTTGCTCGGGTTCGAGCGGGTGTTGGACAGTGTAGTCAGGTATTGGGGATTTGGGACAGGTTGGGTTTTGACAGGGTGTTGCGGCGACCACGGATCTTGGGTGGTTGACCGGGTTGTTACTATTGCATCAGATTGGGTGTTTTGGGGATCGGGCTTTCTTTAGTGGACGGAGTTTCCCACTTTGATCATAGTCATGATCCAGTCCTGCTATTATGAGACAGTGGTTACAGAGATGCTTGTTACAGTGATACTTTACTCGTGTGGGTCGCTCCCCTCGAGTGCCACTCCGGAGTAGGCTTTCGCACTGGTCACTCCTAGCTACTGCTCTAGCGCTTAACGGGCACCATGCGCCGGTTAGTCTATGGACTGTTTCGTGACGTCCAGTCAGAGCAGCAGGCATGTGCCAGTGCATTGTGAGGAGCTGCACTGGTCGGTCAGCTATTTGGGTCATTTTGATACATGTGACTTCTCATCCTGATACTCTGCTCTAGCATCTCTCATGTTCCTCTTGGATCTTGCTACCATTGGCTGGTTAGAGTTTAGTCCTATGCATTTGGACTTATTTCGGGTCAGTGTTCACTGTCAGATTGGGTCATTTTGACAGGCTTCTGATGCATCACTTTCTCCATCCTTATTGGTCATGTAGAGGCATATTAGGGGTAGCACTTCATCAGTTGTCATTTAGCTTCACCCCCTTTCTCTTCTTCCCCTTTTGCCTCTGATTACCTGGTGGGCATATCTGAGCTGAGGCTTTACCCACTAGGGGAGGCTACTGTTTATAGTAGTACTTACCCCCATTGTCTTTTCTTGTCTCTTTTCCCCCTGTTTTGCAGAGTCCTCTGTGGGAGTTGCTGGGCCGTCAGCAGCTGATCGAGGTAAGAGGATTGCGGACTAGATAGAGAGCCACCCGAGGGTTGTAGCTGGAGATTTTGGGTACCTGGTCTTCTCAGACAGCTTTTGTTTATTTCTTTTTTTGGGTCTGGCTTCTGCCAGCTGTTTGTACTTTTAGTGGTGAGCTGGGAGAGACATCTGTATTTTATTTTACTGTTGTACTTTTTACTTCCAGCTTCTGTCTGAGATACAGTAGTTTTAGTTTAGCTCTGATTATTATGCTCTTTTATTATTATTTCTTATATCTGAGCAGGTTACCGACGCTTCGTGTATGTGGGAAATACCGCATGCACGGCGGATCTGTAGACGGGCCCGGGTTCTGGTTTACACCCGGGGCGTGACAGATTAAGTTGGTATCAGAGCTTAGGGATAGGTCAGTTGGGACTTAGGAAACCCTAGGCTTTTGGACAGACCCTAGGATAATAGGGCGTGAGTGGCGTGACTTGCTGCGAAAGTCGGTGATTCTTATAGTTAACTCTTCCAGTGAGTGAAGAGGGATCGACATAGTCTATTTCTGTTGAACCATTATGTTGGCTGCAGACAACATAAGGTTACAGAAATAGGGGGATGTCTTTTGACTTTCGCCAGATTGGGTCGTGTGGGGTTTTGTTGCTGATGTTTGGTTTCTTGTGGCAGGATGCCTCCTCGACGTCGGATTCCTACTCGGGGTGTCCCTTCACCCCCTGTTGAGCCAGAGCAGCCTACACCCCCCGAGCTTACTGAGTTGAGGGCCTTGGTGGCCCAGTTGGCGGAGGGTCAGCGCCGCCAGGAGCAGAGGATCGATCAGCTGCTTGCTCAGAGGGAGGCACCACCCCCAGCTGTTCCTGAGGCCCTTGTGCCTCCTGTTGCACCTCTTGTGCCGTCAGCGCCATCTTCGAGTAGCGGGGCTCCTGGAGCTATTCAGCCTTTGACTGCGGAGGAGGAGCAGGATTTTGCTGACAAACTCTCCAAGTTTGTTCAGCGGGGACCACCTAGATTCTCGGGGCGGGATGCTCAGCCCCGGGCTGTTGGGAGATGGCTTTCTGCGATGGAGAAGCTTTTTCGGGACTTCTTCATCGACCCGAGGTATCGAGTGCACATGGCGGTGCACTGTTTGGACGGAGATGCTGATTTTTGGTGGCAGCGGGTAGAGCCTTTGGAGTTCCGGATCACTCGGCAGTTGCCTTGGGAGGAGTTCAAACGGATGGTGTTGGACACCTATTTTTCTACCAGTGTGAAGAAGAAGTTGGAGGACGACTTGAAGAATCTGCAGCAGGGCGATCGATCGGCCCATGCCTATTTCCAGGAGTTCATGGAGTTGCTGAACTGTGTGCCTTTCGTCGCCCGTGACGGTCCGCACCAGGTAGAGTTGTTTGAGGCAGGCCTTCGCCCAGAGATTTTCACACTTGTGCATGCACAGAGATTTCAGACCCTGGAGGCAGCCGCAGAGCATGCACAGTGGGTGGAGAGAGGTGATCAGGAGGTGGCCAGACGGAGGGCCGCGGTCGCGCAGAGTTCCGACAGGAAGCGACCAGCCCCAGAGGACGGGGGACAGGCCAGCTCATGGAGACCGCCACGGCCGCCGCAGTCCCAGTCTTATGGCCGTGGGCGATCTGAGAGGAGAGGGCCTGGTGGACCCCAGAGACCGCAGCAGCATCAGCAGCAGCACCAGCAGCAGAGATCGCAGCAGAGGCAGCAGAGATCTCAGCAGCAGTCCTCGAGACAGCAGCAGCAGCCGAGACAGCCCCGATCTTCTGACCGATGTATTTTCTGCGGGGGTCAGCATGCCGCCATCACTTGTGACCAGAGATGGGGTCGATGCTTCCGTTGTGGACAGCCGGGGCATGTGCGAGCTACCTGCCCCTTTCTACTTCCTCGGCACCTTCTTCGGCATCGGCTCCATATCCCCCTCAGCAGCAGCGGCCACCAGCTCAGCGGCCTTATGCTCCAGCGAGCAGGCCGTCCACTTCTTACCCTGTGGATTCTCGACCTCCAGCACCGAGCGGGCGGGTGTATGCCGCCCAGTTAGCAGATTCTTCAGCGGCAGACCAGGTGGTGGCAGGTATTACTCTACTCTTTGGTATTCGGGCTCGCTCTTTATTCGACACTGGAGCATCTCATTCTTTCATTAGTCGAGCATTTGCATCCCTGCATGGCTTAGAGATAGAGTCCTTGTCACATGCATTAGAGGTGCGGATTCCTGATCATATTTTGCATGTCGAGGAGCGTTGTGTGGCATGCCCGGTGCAGTTGGGGCCTTGGATTTTGCCTGCAGACTTGCTTGTCTTGCAGCAGCTCCAGGATTTTGATTGGTGCTAGGGATGGATTGGCTATCACGGTATTCCGCCACTATCGACTGCAGAGAGAGGACGGTGACTCTTCGCGAGCCAGGACAGGAGGAGTTCATCTTCAGAGGCTGCCAGAGCACGCTGTTCGCAGCGACCATTTCCTCGGCCAGAGCTAGGAGGATGATGAGCAGAGGTTGCACTGCCTTTTTGGCCACTGTGGTGGAGGTGCCTACGGCGGCACTGGGACTCGAGGATATCCCTATTGTCCGAGAGTTCCCAGATGTGTTTCCCCCTGAGTTGACGACGATGCCGCCGGAGAGGGAGATTGAGTTTGTGATTGATGTAGTCCCTGGGACTGCACCAATCTCAAAGGCACCCTATAGGATGGCGCCAGCTGAGTTGAGGGAGTTGAAAGCCCAGCTTCAGGATCTTTTGGATAGGGGCTTCATCAGACCCAGTGTTTCTCCGTGGGGAGCGCCTGTGTTGTTTGTGAAGAAGAAGGATGGGTCACTGCGGTTGTGTGTGGATTATAGGGAGTTGAACAAAGTGACCATCCGGAACAAGTATCCCCTCCCCCGGATTGATGATTTGTTTGATCAGCTGCAGGGAGCGTCTGTGTTCTCGAAGATTGATCTGCAGTCCGGTTACCACCAGCTGAGGGTGAGGGCCGAGGACATCTCCAAAACGGCTTTCAGATCGCGGTACGGGCATTATGAGTTTACTGTGATGCCTTTCGGGTTGACAAATGCCCCTGCCGCATTCATGGATTTGATGAACAGGATATTTCAGCCGTTTTTGGACCGGTTTGTGGTGGTGTTCATAGATGATATTCTGATCTACTCCCGGAGTGATTTGGAGCACGAGGAGCACTTGAGGACTGTGCTACAGCTTCTGCGAGAGAAGAAGCTGTATGCTAAGTTCAAAAAGTGCGAGTTTTGGCTCCGGGAGGTCGCCTTTCTGGGTCATGTTGTTTCAGCTGCTGGAGTGGCGGTGGATCCGGCCAAGGTGGATGCTATTCGAGATTGGCCGAGGCCGACGACTATCACCGAGGTGCGGAGCTTTCTTGGTTTGGCGGGCTACTATCGGCGTTTTGTGGAAGGCTTTGCGAAGCTTTCCTCTCCCCTCACTCGTCTGACCAGGAAAGGAGTTAAGTTTGTTTGGAGCGAGACTTGCCAGAGCTGTTTTGAGGAGCTGAAGCAGAGATTGATGACCGCTCCAATCCTTGCCCTCCCAGTTATGGGGGAAGGATTTGTGATTTACAGTGATGCCTCACATAGTGGTTTGGGGTGTGTGTTGATGCAGCAGGGTAGGGTGATTGCCTATGCTTCGCGGCAATTAAAGGACTATGAGAAAAATTACCCTACTCATGATCTTGAGCTGGCAGCGGTGGTGTTTGCTCTGAAGCTGTGGCGGCATTATTTGTATGGTGAGCATTGCGAGATTTATACTGATCACAAAAGCTTGAAGTATCTGTTCACCCAAAAGGAGCTGAATTTGAGGCAACGCCGGTGGTTGGAGCTGCTAAAGGATTATGATCTGAGTATCCTTTATCACCCCGGCAAGGCCAATGTTGTGGCGGATGCTTTGAGCAGGAGGACGAGTCTGAGCTTATTGATCTCGCAGCAGGCGCCGTTGGTCGAGCAGATGAGGCGATTACAGCTGGAGGTAGTATCCCCTGGGGTCTCTGCTAGACTCATGTCTATGGTCTTGCAGCCCACTCTGTTGGAGAGGATCAGGGACACTCAGAGTGAGGACCCCCACTTGACGAGGATCAGGACGCAGCTTCAGGCGGATCAGACAGGGGATTTTTCTGTGGATAGCTCGGGAGTACTGCGGTACAGGGACCGAGTGTGTGTGCCTATGGATCAGGAGATTAGAGATCAGATTTTGAGGGAGGCCCATTATACACCTTATACCATCCACCCTGGAGGTACTAAGATGTATAAGGACCTCAAGGCACAGTTTTGGTGGCCCGGAATGAAGCGGGATATTGGGAGATTCGTAGCTCACTGTTTAACTTGCCAGCAAGTGAAGGCAGAGCATCGCGTTCCTGCTGGTAAGTTGCAGAGTCTTCCAATTCCCGAGTGGAAATGGGACCACGTCACTATGGATTTCGTCACTGGATTGCCGAGGGCGCAGAGCGGGGCAGATGCGATTTGGGTTATCGTGGATAGACTCACCAAGTCGGCACACTTTCTTACCGGTTCAGATGACTTGGCCACTGGAGCGTCTAGCGCAGTTATATTTGGATGAGGTAGTGAGGCTTCACGGTGTGCCTGCTTCGATTGTTTCAGACAGGGACCCGAGATTTGTGTCGCGCTTTTGGGGGAGTTTACAGTCGGCATTGGGGACTCAGCTCAGGTTTAGCACCGCTTTCCACCCACAGACCGATGGACAGTCAGAGCGCACCATACAGACCCTTGAGGATATGTTGAGAGCGTGCGTTATGGATTTTGGAGGAGGGTGGTACCGACACTTATCTTTGGTTGAGTTCGCGTACAACAACAGCTATCAGGCGAGCATCCAGATGGCTCCGTTTGAGGCGTTGTATGGACGCAAGTGTCGGTCTCCCTTATATGGAGTGACGTGGGTGAGAGGAGGACTTTGGGACCGGATTTGCTTTTGGAGGCAGAGGAAAAAGTCAGAGTTATTCGCCGACATCTTGAGACAGCCCAGAGTCGTCAGAAGAGCTACGCCGACACTCGACGGCGAGACCTAGAGTTTCAGGTTGGTGATCATGTCTTCTTGAAGGTCTCGCCCTCGAAAGGGGTCCGGAGATTTGGAGTGCGGGGGAAGCTCAGTCCCCGCTATATTGGACCCTTTGAGGTTCTTGGCAGAGTTGGTCCTGTGGCTTACAGAGTTGCCTTACCCCCACGCCTGGCCGGAGTTCATGATGTCTTCCACGTCTCAGCTCTGAGGAGATATGTTTTTGACCCGTCGCACGTGATTGACTTCACTTCGTTGGAGATCGGCGAGGACTTGGTCTACGAGGAGCGCCCGTTGCGGATTCTTGCTCGTGAGGTGAGGGAATTGCGCAACCGGGCCATTCCATATGTGAAGATCCTGTGGAGCAATCATGAGGAGCGAGAGGCTACATGGGAGCTGGAGACAGAGATGAGAGATGCCTACCCCTTCTTGTTCGAGGCTTCTGTTTGAGGTACGTCTGTTCTGTTTTCCTTGTTTCGGGGACGAAACTTTTTTTAGTGGGGGAGGATGTAGGACCCCTGAACCCCATGCAGCTTTTTCCCATGAATCCACTGTGCAAACACCTGTTGATGGTGTATCTGGCCCATAGTGCATCAAAGGGATGCCACAGATGGACCCTGTGAGCTTTGGTTGGCTGTATTGGCCTTCGGCTGCTTTTGCCGAATTTTAGAAAAGGAATTTGGCCGAACGGAGGGTGGATTTGGATTCAGCGCGGAAAAACGCTTGAAAATGGCTTTTTGTTTGCTAAATTCTGAGTCCGGATGCCCAAAAACGGACTCCCGGAAAATTTTCTGGATTTCGGGTGCATGGGGGAGCCGTGGACCGGCGGGGGTGCCACGTGGCGCGACCTGATTGGTCGGCGGCGGCCGGGTCCACGGAATGCGGGGTAGTGGGCCGGGGTGCACCGCGAGGCGCGTGGACCGGGGGCGCGCCACGTGGCAGCGCCTGGTTGGCGGGCGCACAAGCGCGCGGTCCACGCAACGCGCGGGGCAGTTGACCGAGAGCAGGGCCGTACCGCGGGCAGGTGGCCGTACGCGGGGCAGGCGCGGGCGACGTGGGGTTGGCCACATGGCGCCCGCTGATTCGCGGGCGCCAACCACCCCGTTGACGCGGGCAGGGACGCGTGGCGGGTGCTGGCAGGGCCTGCATGGCTGCCGCCTGTTCGGGGGACACGCGGCGGCCTCCGAGGTGGGTCGGACGGATCGTGGATCCCGTCCGACGGGGCTTTGCGGGCCGGGCCGCACTGTGCGCGCCCGAAAGTTCTGGGCCGGGCCGCACTGTGTGCGCCCGAAAATTTCGGGCGCCCGAAAGTGAGGACACATTGGGAATTTTTCCAATTGTTCTCTTAGCTCTATAAATAGCCAACCCGAGCCTCTTTCTTTGGCTTTTTTCTCCAAACCGCACCTCTCTGCCCGAGCTCCCTCTTGATGAAATTTTCCCCTCTTAATCCTTGATCCACCTGCAAAGTTTCAGGATTTTAGGAGGCTCGAATCCCGAGGTTCCCCATTTTACGGCGCGGCGCGACGTTGCATTCTTGTGTTCTTCTTCGGCGCAGCGTCAGTGTTTTAGCTCCCCTGGGCTACCCCGAGATCATTTTGCTGTGATTCTTGCGCCGACAGACTCCTAAGAGGTAGGACTTCATCTTTCGTTTTGGTCGCGCTTTCCCATTTTGAGGTTTTGGCACGAATCCCGAGGCAAACAGTGACCCCTTGTTCTGTGTGGATTTCCTTGACAGCCCTGAGGTATTTTGGCCATATCTTCGCGCACGAGCGTCAGACGGAAACGAGCTTATACAACTTTTTCATCTACGGATCGCAAGGAACGCGCTCGTATTTTTCTTGGATTTTCCAGAGGATTATTTCGAGGTGAAAATCACTGTTTTCTCAGTGAACAGTGCACAGTCTTTAGCACAGATTTTTGTATGTGTACCCCTCTTGCCGAATTTTTATCTTGACTTACCGAACTCAGATTTGGGCGTGCAAGGTACCGTTGCGAAGCTATCGACGCGAGGATCGCCGTGATATTTTTCTTGGAATTTCCTGGGCACTTTCTGCAGGTGATAATTTAACAGTTTTGAATCCGATGTTGTATGTGATTATAAGAGCAATATTTGGGAGCCTAAGTGTATTTAGTGGACTTTGTATTGTACCAGGAGTATTACGGGTGTGCTGAAATTGTGGGAGCAAGGATTTGGAATTTTGGTATTTTCATCTGTACGGTCCGGACAGTTCGCACTTCAGGTGGGTGGTTGTTGTACTCCTCTCCTTGGTATGCCCACTAGGAATATCAGAATTTACCCTGATTTGATGATGTTAACTGTTATTGGTAGACTTGCATGCTCTAGGGAATTAATTAATTGTTATTTGATCCATGTGGAATTTGTGGTAGCATGATTACTTTAATTAATCGCTTAATTATTCTGGACTGCATGTTTAGGGGCAAAATAGAAATTGAGGACTGCAAAAGTGATGATTGTTCATATGTGACTGTCACCTTAGCCTATATTCCCTAAACTGATTATTCTTGGAAAATGGACAAAATATTGGAACAATGCATGATTAAACGGGTCACTTAATTATGTCATCTTTTACTGCTACACTATCTTTTGGGACTTGACTTAGGAGAAACCATGCATTTATTCTTCTCCTATTATTGATAGACTTGAGGCATAGTTGCTCGGGTTCGAGCGGGTGTTGGACAGTGTAGTCAGGTATTGGGGATTTGGGACAGGTTTGGTTTTTGACAGGGTGTTGCGGCGACCACGAATCTTGGGTGGTTGACCGGGTTGTTACTATTGCATCAGATTGGGTGTTTTGGGGATCGGGCTTTCTTTAGTGGACGGTTTTTCCCACTTTGATCATAGTCATGATCCAGTCCTGCTATTATGAGACAGTGGTTACAGAGATGCTTGTTACAGTGATACTTTACTCGTGTGGGTCGCTCCCCTCGAGTGCCACTCCGGAGTAGGCTTTCCACGGTGCAGAGCGCCGGGCACCATGCTGGTTTCTTGAGTTCGACAGCAGAGCAGGCAGTGCCAGTGTTCACTGGCGGTCAGATTGGGTCATTTTGACAGGCTTCTTGATTCTGATGCATCACTTTCTCCATCCTTATTGGTTGGTCATGTAGAGGCATATTAGGGATAGCACTTTATCAGTTGTCATTCATAGCTTCACCCCCTTTCTCTTCTTCCCCTTTTGCCTCTGATCACCTGGTGGGCATATCTGAGCTGAGGCTTTACCCACTAGGGGAGGCTACTGTTTATAGTAGTACTTACCCCCATTGTCTTTTCTTGTCTCTTTCCCCTTGTTTTGCAGAGTCCTCTGTGGGAGTTGCTGGGCCGTCAGCAACTGATCGAGGTAAGCGGATTGCGGACTAGATAGAGAGCCACCCGAGGGTTGTAGCTGGAGATTTTGGGTACCTGGTCTTCTCAGACAGCTTTTGTTTATTTCTTTTTTTGGGTCTGGCTTCTGCCAGCTGTTTGTATTTTAGTGGTGAGCTGGGAGAGACATCTGTATTTTATTTACTGTTGTACTTTTTACTTCCAGCTTCTGTCTGAGATACAGTAGTTTTAGTTTAGCTCTGATTATTATGCTCTTTTATTATTATTTCTTATATCTGAGCAGGTTACCGACGCTTCGTGTATGTGGGAAATACCGCATGCACGGCGGATCTGTAGACGGGCCCGGGTTCTGGTTTACACCCGGGGCGTGACAAGAGGGACCTAAGTGTGAAACAAGTTTGCTGTGATGGACTGGGCTCAAAATAGCAAGTTTTGAGGGATTAAAATGCATTTTGTAGCATGCATTATATAAGAGTATTAGTGTTAGGGTTCTCTTTAAACCCTAAACCCGTGGCCTCAGCCCAGCCGCCAGCTTCAACCGTCCCCCTCTCCCTCTGCCGCACTCCTCGGTGGTCGCGCACCCGCCGCCGCCATCTCGTCGCCGGAGAGGAAGAAGAATCAAGGAACTTTCTTGATCTCGGTTTGGGGAGGTGAGGGTTGCTCCCCGAGGACTTGGGTTGCTCCAAGCTTCATCTAAAGGCATCTCTGTGCCTAGGAGACTCGAGCCGAGGAGCCCCGACCCCTAGCTCCGCCGTGCGCCACCGCGGGGAAGCCTCTGTCTTCATCTTCTCCGGCGAGGTAAGAGGTTGGGAACTTTGTAATATAATTGGCCCATGGACCCTAGAAGTGTGTTCCTGACATCGAGTGGATCGTGCCTGTGAAGTTTGAGCCGCCGCCGTCGTCCCGGTCGCCGGCGGGAGCGACTCTTCGCCGGAAGTCGGATTTGTCCGATCTTGAGCGCGGGAAGGATCCAACCGTCGAGATGAGGATCAAGACCGTTAAACCTCTTCTACTAGATGACTGCAAGGGCTCCATGAAGTTTCGGTCTGATCGGTTAAGGATCCACGAAGTACAAGCTTGCCCTAGAACCGAGCAAAAGAGAGCCTCGGCCGAGCTTCGCCGTCCGGCGCCGCCGTGCACCCACGCCGCCGGCCACCACCACAGGAAGCATCGGGGAGTCGAGAGCAACACTTTGGTCCAAGTTAGAACGGCTCTCGTGCTCCGGCAAGAAATCCGCCATTAGAGCTCTCTCTCTTCGCCGAGCTTGAACTCCGGCGATCGCCGGGGCTCCGCGCGGTGGGAAAGCGACCCAGGTGAGTTCCTTGGACATAAATATGGCTTCTTGTGAAGTTGCATGAAGATTTTTACGTGGGGTTTTGTGTTTCCGTAGTTGCACCACTTATGCAATCCGAGCTCGGGTGAGCTTCGCCGCCGCGTGTCGCCGGCCCTTTCCGTCGCCGGCCAGTGACCCAGGTGAGCTTGTAGGATCTGTAGGAATCTTCCCAGAAATTTGCATGAAGCTTTTAACGTAAAGATTTCTTTTTTCCTAGTTGCACCATCTTGCTTGACCGAGCTCCACCGCCGGCCGCCGCCGTCGCTTCCGGTCGCCGTTGGGACACCCAGGTAATCTCTAAACCCTGCATGCTTGCTTTCCATCCATCTTAGAAGGTCCCAGGTGCTGTCTTTGCAGAGAAAGAGCTTGGGCTTTGGCTTAGGTTTGTTGTGAAGTTGGGGCACACCAACAGTTTGAGGAAATGCCTCAATGAAGAAATGTATGGAATTAGACTTCGAGTATTATATGAAATTTGCTCCATTATGTCCCCTGAGCTTGATGCTCACTTCAGATCGAAGTTGATCTGTGGGGACTTATGTATAGACCATTGAGAACATGTTAGAAAGCAAGGGTTTTGGATCTCTTTGATCCAGCAAATTCTGGGCTGCCCAATGGTGAGCCTAGGTGTCCTGGTGTTCCTTGGAGACCAATGTTTCAATTTATTTTAAATTTGCACTAGTATGCTTCAAGTCATGGCATTGTTAAGCCTTATGTCTAATAGTTGGCCGTGGTAGTGTTGGGTCTGTTTGCGAAGCCGCGACAGTGAGCTCCTGGCTATTTTGGGGTCACTGGACGCGATGCTCACCCTAGTTTTTGCTTTGGTCGAGCCGAGGAGTTAAATAAATGCATTAAAGTCTATGTTAGCAAGAAAGTCATGGTCCGAAGTTGTCCTCGGGTTCCGTGTTGCTCTCAAATGGTGAGCACGGTGTTCAGTGCGTCGAGGCCCACCTACTGGTGGCCTTGGTTCAGTTTGAAAGCATTCCTAAAATGAAATACAAGTGAAAAAGGCGTGAAATGGCATGCTGTGATGCAATTTGGCAATTTGGCAAAGTCCGGGGGGCCCAAAGGTAATTGTAGCATGGAAGGCGGTTGGGGACGGAGTTCACTTGACCTCCGAACCTTTCGCTCGAAATCCGTTGACTTCCATTGACCAGATCTTCGCGTTACGACCCGGGAATCGACAAAATGATCGATTCATCAGCGGTGTCGGATTAAACACGTTCTTGTTCGATGAAAAATTGGGTTTTTACTGATCTGTACTTTCTGGGGACCTTCTTTTAGGTCCGATTGTCGTTCGAGGGCGCGGGGCGTTCTAGGTGTTTCGTTCGACTTGCTTCGAGGTGGGTACCCCTTAGGACATCTCTGTGCATGTTTCCGTTATTGTTATTTATATCTTGTAAGGGGTGACATGGACCTCCGGGTTCAATGAACGTCGCGGTAGGAGACTGGATGGGCAGTTCACCCCTCCGAACAACAGTAGGGTTTTTGTTGGAGCGTACTAGCGATGAGGGCGGCGATCGGTGTGACCAGTCGGACATCGAAAGGTGGGTTCCACTCCCGACAGTTCTTGAGTCGGGAAACGAGAGCAATTGGTAAGAGCGAAGGTTTGACACGTTGAAATGTTGCTAACCCCATTTATGCTTATGTTTTATTATCACTATGTTTATGGCGACTGAGGGTCGCTGTGCTCGACGATACATCATGTTCTCGGAGACAGCCGAGGCAGGTGCTCGGTCTGGTTTACCGAGGTTGGTGCTCGGTCTGGTTGGCCGAGGTTTGTACTCGGTCGAGGCTCGAGACTGCTGCACGCACACCAGCGGCTTGGCCTCCGCAAGGGTGTGCTTTTCCGGAAAAGTGGTACGTTGACCCGTGTACCCCACGTGATGGTGACGTAATGGGGGCCCTCGTGGGTGGAGGGTGTGAGCGGTGATGCCGAGGCGGGTGCTCGGCGGCCGAGATAGGTGCTCGGCGGGGTTTCCGAGATAGGTGCTCGGTGTGGTTGCCGGGGGAGGTGCCCGGATTGTTTTACACAGGGTTTCTCACTGTTGGTTGCACATTGTGGAGGGCGGTTACTCAGGCTTTCCAGTGGTTTGCCTTGCTTTTAGCCATTATTGCATTTTACTGTCAATTGCACAGTGACGAGGGCGGTTGCTCTGATTTTTCTTACAGTTTGCTTTAGTTATAGCCCTCATGCTGTTCATACTTTGTATTTTGTGTCGCTGACTCCCCACCTTGTGACAGGTTCAAACAGGGGTGAGAGCTAGGGCGACGGTGAGGCCGCGATGAGAGGTCTATCGGCCCTTTGAGGCTGCAGACTATGGTTAGTTCTTCTCTTACTCGTTTCATTATCTGTTAATAGCGATGGGGGTGTGATACTTCTGTGATGTTGATTTGGATGTTGGATTTATTACAGTACTCTGTGGATGCATGTTTAGTCACTATCGGATAATTGGCCGTTTTCGAACTAAAAGAAAAGGAAAGAAAACATTGCGAAAAGGATTTGTAAAACCTGGGTGTCGTGTGGGCACTGCATTCAAAACCCTGCGGTCTTATCCTTTCAAAAATAGTCGGCCTCTCTGTTGCTTATGGAAAATTGTTGTATGTATTTGATGTTTGAACTAGTGTGGTTAAAGGTATGATATTATGGACTTCGTAGTCAGGACGCCGTGCATATACAAAGGACACTCTGCCCGTTTGCAGAGTAAATTTGTATATGCGGCGGGTCTGGGCACGAGCCGGGGAAGATCGGTTTAAAAAAAAAAAAAAAAAAAAAAAAAAAAAAAGAAAAAAAAAAAGGGAATAAGATGTATGTAAATTTGGGAGCATCGGTGGCTACCCTTCTGCGCGTTTAAACCCCCAGGGCGTGACAACCAAGCCACACACAGGCGCGGGACACCCCGCGCGCCACACGGGCGCGCGTCCCCCGCGTCCGCGCGGGCGCCAGTGGGGGCCCGCCACGTGGCGGCCCCCCGCGCTCACCCGCGCAGGATGGCGCGCTTCCCCAGCGCGCCAGCTGCGCCCCTCGTGCAGAACGCCACCCTCGAGCCGCGTGCCAACGCCACGGGATCCGCGCGCTGCACCTCGGGATCCGTGTCATCTCGAGATTCGCGCACGCACCTCGAAAAACGTGCGCGTCATCCGGGCTCCGAAAAAAGCAAGTAAATAGTCCATTTTCAACGATTTCGCGCGCTGAATCCAAATCCGAAGTCCGTTTTGCCAAATTCCAACTCTAAAAATTGCCGAAGGCATCCAGAGAGGTGATCTTTTATCCAAACTTCGCCCTGAGTCTAATTTTGACATCTGTGTCGCGCGAAACCACGTCTAAACACTCGACGGGTCCTCCAATTACTCACGTGATCCCTTTTAAGCCCGAAGTCCATCACTTGTGTCCAAATTGCGCACTAACTCCATCGAAGCACCACGCAAGCCACCAGAAGCTGCCAGACAACCAGAGAACTCAACGCGGGGATCCGGGTCCTCACACGCACGATAAGGGTACCCACCTTGAATCGCGTTGAACAGAACACCTGAAATCGTCCTGCGCCCTCGCACGATTCCCGGACCCTATAAGTCCCCAACCAAAACATCTGTAACACTTAACATAAAAACCCAGACCACCCGAGTAGATAAACCAACTACAAGACGCACGGGTGGACACATAGACCGGGCGGCGGAGCTTAACAACCCTGCGCGGGCAATTTCCCCGCGCAGCACGCGTTGCGGAGCAACCCTGCGCGGGCACCAGCCCCGCGCGGCAAGTTCCCCGCGCGGCGCGCGCTGCGGAGCAGCCTCGAGCGGACACGCGCTGCCTGCGGGCAGCGCCCCGCATGGCACCAACCCGCACCGTGCGCGCGCTGACTGTGGGCAGCGCCCGCGCGGCACCAACCCGCGCGGACACGCACGCTGCCTGCGGGCAGCGCCCCGCGCAGCACCCACCCGCGCGGTGCCCGCGCTGCCTGCGGGCAGCGCCCCGCGCGGCACTAGCCCCCGCGACGCGGGCTGCCTACGGGCAGCGCCTGCGCGGCTCCGCACCGCGCGCGCGGTGCGGCCCCGCACGGCGTGCCGCACTATAGGTGGTGCGGCCCCGCGCGGGCGGCGGCCCCGCGCGGCGTGCCGCACCGTAGGTAGTGCGACCCCACGCGGCGGCGGCCAGTGCGCGGCGCGCCGCACCTTAGGTGGTCTGGCCCCGCGCGGCAAGAGGTGCGGCGACGGCAGCGGCTGCGATGCGACGAACAGCAAAACCCTTTAAACCCAGGCAAACCGAAACAAGAACGACGAAAAACAAAAAACTAATGTTGCTTAACTTGATCTATCGGAGAAGACGACCCGATCTCGTTCCTCGCGGTGGTGAGAATCCGGATCCGCTCCCCGATGACGGTGACGCTCCGATCCCGGCTTCCGGCATGTTGATCGAAGAAGGTGGAAGATCCGATATCTTTTTCCCCTCCGAAAGAGGGTTTATGTAGTGTCAAGACTTTTCCTGTGTCGACTTTGACTCTTTTAGAATAATATAAATTTTAAGAGTTTATTTTTATTGACTTTTGGAATTGAGTATCGGTACTTGTGGGTATTTTTCGGTGATTGAGCGCAAAAAATGGTGAACGGCAGAGCGATCGGATCTGAAATCTGACTTATGGATCTCCCGGAACGGGGCTGGGAGGGTCTCGGCATTAGTAGTATGCATCATAATCCGTGCTAAGAGGCTTGAACGCTTTTCGAGGAGATTGGGTTTTATGTCCCTATATAAGTATCCGGTTTTAGGGTTTTCTTAGTACGTACAATGTAATGATAGGACTTTTCGTATAATACTTTACCCTCCGGTTATTAATGTATTTTTTTAGGAAATCTAAATGATTGAGTTTTCTTAAGTTGATCGTCGTGCTACATGGATATTTTTCGGTGAAAGGGCTCGAAAAACGATGACCAACGGTGCGATCGGATCTGAAATCCGACTTTGGGATCTCCCGGAACAGGGTTTCTAAGGTTGCGGTGACTTAGTGCGCATCGGAATCCGTGCAAAATATCCCGCACGCTTTTCGAGGAAATTATGGATTTATCCCGTATAATTAATTAATCAATTAATTAGTTATAAATATATAAAGGTGGAATTTAGTTGTACGTACGAAGAGGAAAAAAAATCCGACTTTTCGCAAAAAGAAACCCTAACCGGAGAGAACGCGAAGGAAAAGAAAAGAAGAAAAAGGCGGAACCATAATCGGAGGAAGAACAAAAGAGGGAGAAAGAAGGCGGAGGAGTCCGAACACCCCGATCAACGAGTGGGGAACGGAAGTGCAATTGGATCGTCTTCCTCGTCGGAATCGGTAAGTGGATTTCGTTAAAATTAAACGTTAGGGTTTCGTGTTCTCTTTTTCGAGTCGCGACCGCCGCCTCCGTCATCGTCGCCGCCGTCACCGCTGTCGCCGCCACTGCCACCGCGCGTCCTAGGGCACGCGGGGCGCCGCCCGCCGGTGGCGCGCGCCGCGCGGCCTTGGGCCGCGCGGGGCGCTACCCGCGGGCGCGCTCGCGCCGGGTGCCCCGTGCCGCGCTGGGCACCCGCGGGCGGCGGCGCCCACGCGGGTAAGGCACCGCACGGGCAGGCGCCGTGCGGCCTCGTGCCGAGCGGGGCGCCCGCGCGGGCAGGCGCCGTGCGGGTGCCACCCGCGCGCGCGTGCGCCGCACGGCCTCATGCCGCGCGGGGCGCCCGCGCGGGCTGGTGCCGCGCGGGCTGGTGCCGCGCGGGCGCCATCCGCGGGCGCCACCCGCAGGCGCGCGCCGCGCGGCCCCATGCCGCGCGGAGCACCCGCGGGTGGCGGTGCCACGCGGGCCGTCTCCGCGCGAACGTCGTCCGCGGACGCGCGGGGAGCCGTCAAGCGACGTGAGCACGCCGTTTTGAGTTTTCGTCGCATGGTTTGATCTTGGATTTTCGTCTTTGTGGCATTAGTGTGTCATATTGATTTATCGTTTTTGGGGACTTCTTTAGGTCCAAGTGCGCAGTGGGAGTGTGTCAAAGATCCTGGTGTTCCGATCCCCCCGCAACCAGGTGGGTACCCTTACAATAAGTGGTTTATGTCATCATAACAAGTATAATAACAAGTATAATAACAAGTCTAATAAAGTAGATGAGATGTATCAACTGTTTAAAACCATCGCATGAGTATTTCTCGTTTCTTCCTTTATTAACTGTGGCGACTGAGTGTCGCGGTGATTGTTACACGCCGACTTCGGCAATTCATGTACTTAGATGCTTACACGCACACCGGCGGTTTGGCCACCGATAGGGTGTACTTTTCCGGAATCGTGGGACGTTAACCTGTGTACCCCACAAAAGTAAAGGTGTCGAGTGGGGACCCCTCGCGCCAGCTATAGGTGTAGCACTAGCACCGTGGAGGGGTTAAAAGCATTACGCAAGCAAAGTGATCGTTCACGAGGGGGTCTTTAGACCTTCCGACATGCATCATGTAATTAAATCAAGGGACGTGGACTCATGAGGGGAAAAGCGAAAGGTTCCGGTATATTCGGTTTGCTTTAAAAATACTTTTAATTGCTTTGATCATCTACTTTATTTGTCACTGACTTTTCCACACCGTGACAGGTCAGACTAGGTGTAGTAGCAGGGACGATGGTGAGGCAGCGTCTAGAGGACATTAGCCGTATGAGGCTTACTTCGTTGTTTCTGACTTTGGGTTATCTCAACTCTTTTCCTTTTAGTTTATAAGTTTTCAATTGTTTGGATGTGGAATGTTATGGATGTTGGTTGAGAGTTATTCTAATAATGTGAACTTTGGGGATGCTTTTACTCGATTTAAATGCGGCATGTTTTATTCTAAATAAAAGGATTTCGAAAATACTTTCCAAAACCAAGTGTCGTGTGGGCACTACTTTGTAAACCCCTGGATTTATTCTTTCAAATGATGTAGCCGCCCTATTGTGACTTGTGTAAACACTTTGGAAAACTCTAGGTGTCGTGTGGACACGGTTTGCAACCCGTAGTTTATCTCTGGATGTTGTGAAGGAATGTTTTGATGTAAATAAATAGTATTACTCTCTCTCGTCGTATTCACTGTGACTGTGTGGTTAAAGAAGATGTTGTAAATGTGACGTCGTGCATATACAAAGGAAACTCTGGCCGTTTTTAGAGTGAATTTGCATATGTGGCGGGTCTGGCGCGCACCGGTAGGCGAGGTCGTTTACAAAAAAAAAATATATGCTTTTCCGCTTATCCTTAGACCTCCGGGGCGTGACATACAAAGAATTTATTTTCTTTCCTCCTCTTTTAAGAAAGCCCTAGCCGAAAGAAAAGAGAGAAAAGGAAGGCGGAACCCGATCTCCTACGATCAACGTGTCGGAAGCCGAGGAACAGGAACGGATCGTCTCTCCGTTAGATCAAGGTGAGCGGCGATTAATCTTCGTGTGCTTGTGTTCGTAGTTGAGCGTTCTTGTTTTTTTAGGGTTTCATTTTTAGCTGCCACCGCCGCCGCTACCACCGCAGCCCGCGCGTAGCCTTGCGCGCTGCCGCTCGCGCGCAGTCGGGCTTGCTGCCACCGCAGCCCGCGCGCAGCCTTGCGCGCTGCCGCCCGCGCGCAGCCAGGAGTGCTGCCGCTGTCGCGCACTGCTTGCGCGCCGCACAGGGCTGCGCCCTGCCAGGCCGCCGCCGCATGGTGCTGCCGCACGCGCGCGCCACGCCCTGCCAGGCCGCCGCTGCGTGGTGCTGCACGCACGCGCCGCGCCCAGCTAGGCCGCCGCCGCTGGATGCTCTGGCCGCCGCTGCCGCGCACTACTTGCGCGCCGCATAGGGCAGCGACCTACCAGGCCGCCGCCGCGTGGTGCTGCCGCACGCGCCCGCTGCGCCCTGCCAGGCCGCCGCCGCTGGATGCTCTGGCCGCCGCTGCCGTGCATTGCTTGCGCGCCGCACAGGGCCGCGCCCTGCCAGGTCGTCGCCGCGTGGTGCTGCCGCACGCGCGTGCCGCGCCCTGCCAGGCCGCCGCAGCTGGATGCTCTGGCCGCCGCTGCCGCGCACTGCTTGCGTGCCGCACAGGGCCGCGCCCTGCCAGGCCGCCGGCGCGTGGTGCTACCGCGCCCTGCCAGCCGCCGCCGCTGGATGCTCTCGCCGCCGCTGCCGCGCACTGCTTGCGAACCGGACAGGGCCGCGCCCTGCCAGGCCGCTGCCGCTGGATGCCCTAGCCGCCGCTGCTGCTTGCGCCCCTGCGCGCTGCTTGCGCGTGCCCGCGCGGGGGCTGGGCCCGCGCGGGGCTGCAGCGCCGCCGCTTTGCCCGCACGGGTCAAGTCGTTGCCGCCAACAGCTCGCCTTGACGGTTTTTGGTTCGACGGTTTTCGCCTTGGTGGGTTTTGCCTTGACGGTTTTTGGTTCGACGGTTTTCGCCTTGACCGGTTTTGCCTTGACGGTTTTTGGTTCGACGATTTTTGCCTTGATGGGTTTTGCCTTGACGGTTTTTGGTTCGACGGTTTTTGCCTTGACGGTGCAGCCCGCTTGACAGTGCAGTCAGCCTGACAGTGCAGTCCGCTGGACAGCGCAGTCCGCTTGACGGTGCAGTTCGCTTGACGCAGTTGTTTTCGTTTTTCGTCAGTTGAGTCTCCGCTTGGTTGTTTTTCGTCGCAGACTTCGTCAAGGCGACGGTTGGACCCGGGTTTCCCTCAATTGCCTCGTCAACAGTCGGATCACGTCGGAGGTGCGGTTTTCAACATGAGGGGTTTTTGGACACTGAGTTTTCGTCGATTTATTGTTCTGGGATTTTATCTGTTATTTTTGGTACACCAGTAGAATCTCCTTTTTCGGTAAATTCGGGTTTTTGCATGGTTTTCCTATCTTTTGATGTTAGGGGTGTTACTAGAATGTTTGTACCTTCCGGGTGGCCGGTTGTCGCGGTATGTGGTCCGGTGGACTGCTTGTCCTTATCTGAACAAGGGTAAAAATTGTTCGGGGATTTGCCTTGATCAGGTTTTGATCGGTGCGACAATCGGGACACCGGAGGCAGCTTATGTTTTGGGATAGAAGGGATTTCTAGTATAGTAGTCGGGACCACTGTTTTTGCCTGTTTGGGGTATTGTGTTGATTTGTGTTTTTCGATATTTTATTAGGCCCGCGTAGGGTTTTGAATGCTTAGGAGGGTCACGGACGCGGTCGTTTGTCTCCGTTTCAGGTGGGTACCCTTATCCAGGGATGGGGGAGGCCTCCAGACCCTCCCTACCCTTTTGTTATGGTTATTAGTGGTAGCTTTTAATATGTGAGAATTTTAGAGCTGGTTGTATAACACCCCAAGAGTTAAAGCAAGCTGGTTCAACCCCGGTTTATCCACTGAGTTCTTATGCTACATTGGTGCGGCTGAGTGTCACGGGAGGCGTACGACACAGGTTTGACGATTGATATGCTCATGGCGCTTGCGCGCACACCAGCGGTTTGGCCACCGTGTCGGTGTACTTTTCCGGAGAGGTGGTCTGATTAGACCCGTGGACCCCACGTGGCTATATGCGTGGGGGCCCCCTTGCGGCTATTTGCGGAACTGTATTCTTACAGTGGGGGGTTTATTGGCACCAGGTCTTGAGCGGGAGATAGATGAACCCCACGAGGTGACGTAGTGGGGGCCCCCTTGTGGCTATTTGCAGAGCTGCATTCGTGCAGCGGGGGGTTTCTTTACACCAGGTTCTGAGCGGGACTGTTCCTTTTGCCTGAGGTCCTCGGACCGACATGGCGGTTCTTTGCTTGGGATCCCAGGAGAGATACGATTGGTAGCAGGATGGGGTTGTGGATGCTCAGGGTTACAGTTCGATTTATTATCTTTTTTATCAGCACCTTTCTGGCATCAGTTTCTAATCCTTTTTGCCTTTACTCTTCATATCACTGACTCCAACTGTGTGACAGGTTTGGTCGGATCTGGAGATCAGGATGATGGTGAGGACGCTACTTGGTGAGGTGTGAGATTACCTCGCTCAGGTCCCTATTGTTTTCTTCTTTCGTTTATAGTTGGTTATTCCCTTTATGGTCGTTTTCTGTGCATGTGGACGTATATAATGTGGATGGTGTGGATGTTTGGACGGCCTTATGTTTTGTAGAATTATGTTGCAATTCGTGGCTTTATAGACGCGTCGTGTTGACGCGGGTTTTCAAACTTAAAAAGGAATTGCGAAAATGGCTTTAGAAAATTAAGTGTCGTGTGGGCACTATTTTCAAAACTTGTGGATTTATCCTTTCGAACACATTAACGCACTGGTTGTGCGCCGTTTCTTGAAATAAGACAATAGCGTTTTCAAAGTCATACTCTGGTATTTGTAACTTTTAAGGCTTGGTGGTTGATGTTTTTATTCGGGCTATGTGTAGTACATAGGGACGCCGTGCATATACAAGGGAGATCTTGTATATGTGGCGGGTCTGTGCACATGCCACGCGGGAGACTGTTTCAAAAAAAAAAAAAAAGGACTGCTTTCCGCTTTAAAATTGCTCCCGGGGCGTGACAGTTTCCGCGTTCTCTTTTCTCTCCGATTAGGGTTTCCGCTTTCTCTTTTTCTCTCCGATTAGGGTTTCCGCTTTCGTGGAAAATAATAAATAAATATCTATTTCCCTTTCGTACGTACAAAATAAAACCCTTAATCGGCAGATGTAACAGAAAGATCCCCATCTCCTCGAAAAGCGTGCTGATCGTGCGGCACGGATTCCGGTGCACCCCAACGTGCCGAAACCTTCAAAATCTCATTCCGGGAGATCCGCAGATCGGATTTGAAAAATCCGATCACTTTGCCGTTCCCCGTTTTTCAAGCTCTAACACCGAAAATTATCCGCACGCACCGACGCAGTACCCAAGGAAATCCCGCTAATTTAACTCCCTAAACAACTCATTTATTTAAGAAAGGTTCAAAGAAATACAAGTCAGTTCGTGATATTACATCACACGCCCCTTAAAAGAAGTTTCGTCCTCGAAACTTAACCTCAATCCACGCTAAACAAGTCCGAAAAACACTATCTCATCTTCGACTCCGATTCCCAAGTCGCCTCGCGCTCTTCAAGATTACTCCATAGCACCTTCACATAGGAGAAGTTCGGCTGCATAACTTTTTGTCTTCACGTGCCAGGATTTGGACCGGTGTTTCATCAAAGCTCAAATCCTCACGGAGTTCAATAGTAGAAACATCGAGACATGAAATACGTTGTGCACGCGGTCGAGATTAGGTTTAGACGGTAAGCTACTGGGCCAACGCGCTCCAAGATTTCAAAAGGTCCAACGAACCGCGGGCTCAATTTGCCTCTTAAACCGAACCGTTTAATCCCCTTGGATGGGGAAACCCGGAGCAACACGTGTTCCCCTACTTGAAACTCCAGATCGCGTCGTCTCTGGTTCGCATAGCTTTTCTGTCGACTCTGGGTGGTCAATAACCGCTGCCTAATAAGGCGCACCTTCGTCTCGGTCTCCTCCACTAAGTCCGGGCCTAGAAACTTTCGCTCCCCCAAGTCATCACAACAGATAGGCGACCGACATCGACGCCCATACAACGCTTCATACGGCGCCATCCAAATACTAGCCTGATGACTGCTGTTGTAGGTGAATTCCACTAGGGGCAGATAGCGTGACCACCCCTCTCCAAAATCGAGCACGCAAGCTCAAAGCATATCTTCGAGGATCTGGATCACTCATTTTGATTGTCCGTCGGTCTGGGGATGAAAAGCCGTGCTGAAGTGCAGTTTGGTTCCCAAAGCCCGCTGCAAACTCCGCCAAAAGTTCGACACGAACCGCGTGTCTCTATCCGAAGTAATCGATGCCGGTACCCCGTGCAACCTCACCACCTCGTTGATGTAGACTTGCGCCAGACGGCCTCGGGTCCACATCGTGTGAATGGGTAGGAAATGGGCCGACTTTGTCAATCGATCCACTATGACCTAGACCGCGTCATGTCCTTGCTGTGATTGTGGAAATTCGGTGACGAAATCCATGGTGATCTGCTCCCATTTCCATTATGGCACGGGTAGAGGTTGCAGCTTTCCCGCCGGGCGCTGATGTTCGGCTTTTACTTGTTGACAAGTCAGACCGTGAGCCACGAACCGCGTTACGTCTCCCTTCAATTTAGGCCACCAAAAAGTCTGCTTAAGGTCCCTGTACATCTTCGTACCACCAGGAGGTGTCGCGTAAGGAGCACAATGCGCCTTCGACAATCTCTTTTTGCGTGAAAATGTATTTAAGGCTCTGGTGATAAGAAAACACGTTGCAATGAGCTCCGTAAATGTCATGCCCCGGGGTTTAAACACGCGGAAGAAACGTCACCGTTTAGCTCTCAAATTTTGCATATATTTTTTTTTGAAATCAATCTTCCCCGGTGCGTGCCCAGACCCGCCGCATATACAAATTCACTCTGCAAACGGGCAGAGTCTCCTTTGTATATGCACGGCGTCCCGACTACAATATCCATACAATCATACCTTTAACCACACTAGTTCAAAAGTCAAGCACATACAACCCTTTCTTTTTCCCATAAGTAATAAAGAGGCCGATTAATTTTGAAAGGATAAAACCGTAGGGTTTTGAAAACGGTGCCCACACGACACCCGGATTTTACAAAGCCATTTCGAAATCCATAAATCCACAGGGTTTTGAAAATGGTGCCCACTCGACACCAGTATTTTTCAAATCCTTTTCGCAATGTTTTCTTTCCTTTTCTTTTAGTTTGAAAACGGCCAACTATCCGATAGTAACTAAACATGCATCCGCAGAGTACTGTAATAAATCCAACATCCAAGTCAACCTCACAAAAGTATCACACCCACATAGCTACTAACAGATAATGAAATGAGCAAAAGGAGAACTCACCACAGTCTGTAGCCTCGAAGGGCCAATAGACCTCTCATCGCGGCCTCACCGTCGCCCTAGCTCTCACCCCTGACTGAACCTGTCACAGAGTGGGAAGTCAGCGACACATGATATAAAGTATGAAATGCATGAAGGGCTATAGCTAAAGCAAACTGTAAGAAAACCAAAGCAACCGCCCTCCTCATCATGCAATCGACGGTATCCCCTTCCCCTACATAACCTGAACCGGGCACCTGCCCCGGCAACCCAGACCGAGTACCAACCTCGGCAAACCAGACCGAGCACCAACCTCGGAAAACCAGACCGAGCACCTACCTCGGAAAACCACGCCGAGCACCTACCTTGGTAAACCACGCCGAGCACCTACCTCGGCGGGTCGCACCGCTCGCACCTTGGCGCCTCTAACCCCCCACCTACGGGGGCCCCCACTATGTCACCTTGTGGGGTACACGGGTCAACATACCATTTTTCCGAAAAAGCACACCCTCGCGGTGGCCAAACCGCCGGTGTGCGTGTTGCAGCCTCGAGCATCGTAACCAAGCACCGCGACACTCAGTCGCCATAAGAACAATAATGTCGTACCATAAGGATTAACCGGGTTAACATAAGTATCATGCATATATTTTATGTTTAAATATTTCCCAAATATTTCGAACCCTAAAACATCGGAAAAGTACCCACCTTGAAGTTAGTCGAACGATCCACCTGAATGTAGGCCGATCCCGAACTCCCGCTAGACTACTGGGAGACTGGTACTGAACTGCTGGGCCCTGAACAGAAACTGTGATCAGAAATAGACTCACTCATACCCATCCCGACAACACTACAGTAACCCGAAACCATTCTTTCCTACCGGGGTACGCGTAACACGCGCCGAAAATCGTAAAACCGACGATTTTGCCGATTTACGGAACGATATCCGTCTTCCGCTCAACGAAAGTCTCCGGACCTCTAACGAAATGCTTAGAGGGTGCGTACACACTGTCCAAAGACAGCCAAGAAGTTACCTTTGCAACTTGGTCCATAAAATACTCTAAAATTGCATAATTACATTAACTTGCTACACTATTTTGATCCGATCTTCCAAACCAGGAAGCTTTAGACTGCGCCGTAAATTTTAGCGCGCAGGTTTTAACGCGACAAAGCCCGTGCTCACTGGTTTGGGTTGGCACGAGGCCCGAGGGCAAAGTTAGCCCAAAAACATTCTAAGTCCACAATAGCTACTATGCTACAACCAATCAACCACTTGATCAAGTTGGAATTAAACATGAGCATCATGCTCTGGGTGGACAGAGGAGTGAAGTGCTCACCTATGGCTTGCCGGAGACCGGCCGGAGAAGTTGGCCGGAGCAACCCCCAAATCAAGCTAGGCTCGGGTTGGCAACCTCCTAAACAAACCAGGCTCAGACCTGATGCAAAGGTGAGCATCAGTCAATATATCCTCCCAGAAGTGGCTCGGACATAGCCAGATCCGGCACCGGCGGTCGGTGGCGGCGGTTGGCCGGAAAACACCCAACACACACCCTTTAACACAAAGATTGGAGCAACTTTGCTCCCAAAGGTTCTCAGGCGAAACCAAAAAGCTAGAGTTATTCTATGGGGGGTTTAGAACTAACCTGGGTGGTTGGCCGGCGACCAAAGGCGGTGGCGGCGGCTGGAGCTCAACCTCGGGTTGCTCTAGTGGTGCAACTGCAGCGAGCAAAAACCCCACGTTAAAACCTTCATGCAAATGCACGAAAAGCCTCCTCAACGTCCAAGGAACTCACCTGAGGCACTGGGCGGCGGCCAGGAGCGGCGGCAATCGCCGGAGCTCGAGCTCGGGGAAGAAGGAGATGCTCTAATGGTGGATTTCCGACCAGCGCTTTTGAGTCCCTCCGACTTGGACCAAAGTGTTCCACACGGTGCCACGAAGCTTGCTGAGGTGGTGGCCGGCGGTGCGGGTGAGCGGCGGCGCCGGGCGGCGAGGTTCGGCCGAGGTGCAACATAACCCGGTTCTAGGGTTGGCTCGTGAGACTCGGATCCTTATCCGATCACTCTGAAACTTGGTGAACAGGTTGCAGTCGTCGAGAAGACCAGATCCAACGGTCTTGATCTCGGTTTCACCGGTCGGATGAAGCCCGCGTTCAAGATCGGCCAAAAATAAGGTTTCCGGCAAGAAGTTGCCCCCGCCGGCAACAGGGATCACGACGGCGGCTCAGTCTTCACTGGTAGGATTGTCTCAACGTCTGGAACCTATAGCTCGGTCACTTGGCCCATTTAAAAGCAATAAATTCCAACCACTCACCTCGCCGGAAAACCAGGGAAGAAGAAAACCTTCCCGCGGCGGCATACGGTGGAGCAAGGTGTCGGAACCCCCTTGGCTCGATGTCTACTACACAGGGGCTCTCCCAGACCAACTTTGGATCAACTTGGGCCCTCCTTGGATGTTTCTCTTGCCAACAACCGAAGGAGACAACCTTCCCTTTACTTTTTTTTCTTCTCCGGCGACGGAATGGCGGCGGCCCGCGGCGTAAGGCCCGTGGAGAGATGCAGAGGGAGATGGAGGGGTCTGTGCTGTGCGGCTAGGGCTAGGGCTTTAAGATTAGGGTTACGAAAGGGAAACACTAATGCAAACTTATATAAATGTAACAAAATGCATTTTGGTCCCTCTATACAGGATATTTAGACCTAGGTCCCTCACAGCAGCTGTGTCTCACACTTAAGTCCTTCTCCGTGAAATAGTGTGAAATCCGGAGCATAAAATATAGGGGTCTCTGTGTAAAATGCTGCATTTTTCGCCGTATTTCACGCTTTTCGAGACACTTTAGTCGTCAAATCGAAAAACGGACTTCGCCACGACGTCCGGCTCGACGAGAACCATGAGGTAGCAATTTTGGTTTGTCGCATTCGATCCCCCATAAATTTTAAAATCCATCATACTACTACAATCATTACATTTGGTGGCGACAAAAGTCGCCACCATAAGCCAAAAATTCGCAACCAAATGTTTTTGGCGGCGACTAAATGTCGCCGCCTAAAAGCCTGTCGCCAAAAGTATATAGCAGCGACATATTTTAGCGGTGACATTTTTTAGCGGCGACACTTTTTAGTGGCGACAAATGTCGCCGCTAAATGCTTGAAGAAAATACGGCGACAATTGTCGCCACCAAATGTTTGAAGAAACGGGAGCGGCAAATGTCACCACCAAATGTCTGAAGAAACGGCGGCGACAAATGTCGCCACCAAATGTCTGAAGAAAAGGCGGCGACAAATGTCTAGAGAAAAGGCGGCGACAAATGTCGCCACCAAATGTGTGAAGAAAAGGGTGCTAAATGTTGAAAAATGATTTGGCGAGCAGCGACAAATTGTCACGACTAAATTTTTTAATTAAAGACGGCTAAATATTTTAATAAAAAATGACGACAATTATCGCAGGTGATTAAGAATGGCTAATTTGGCAAAAAAAAAAAAAAATTAAAAAATTTTGGTAGTGATTTATAATCGTCATTAATTATCCGTTGTAAAAATATTAAAAGCAACGAAATCTCAAAATCAAATTAAATATAAGCACCATGACTCCAATAGTGATTTCTTTATAATATATTTGGTTATAAGATTCATACAATAAATAAGATTGAATGAAATTATAAATATTTAGCAGAATAACTATTAAAAAAAAAAATCAGCAATTAAGATAGCCTTAGAGAAACAAAGTTCGAGTATATATCATTGTAACATTACAATCATCCAACTCACATCCAAAAAATAAAAAGTTGAGATGAAAGTATAATATTTGTTTCAGACCACATTTCACATAATATCAAATGCAAACTTGTCATAATATACCAAAGTTTCTAAACTTACTTTAGTATATATTGCCAAAATGTCACCAAAATATTTTGTCATCTCTCTTATAAACCTGTAAAAAAAGGAAAAAAAAATATTATCATCAACTCTTTATAAATATCTAGATAAAATAAAAAAAATTACATACTAACAAAATTACAGGGGATCACCTAACTGCTTGAACAGCCTACTTAAAACTTTCATGGAACACTACTTAGAACTTTGTTATTGTCACAATATAAGATTTAGATGTTAAGAAATTATAGTTAAGAAAGCAACAAAGCACCAAATAATTAATACAAGCACCTAGAGAGTTAAACATAAGCTATAATCTAATGAGCAAGTAACATGTACTTATGGGGATAAATTAAAAGCTAAAAAGAGATCAAGGAGTAAAATATCAGTAGGAATGAATGGTTTAGTTGAGAAAGCATAGACAACTTGTAACAGAACAGGGGATAATTCAAATCAACCTACTTAATATGGCAAATGTAGTTAAAAAATCAGCAAATGAGTAGTGCTTGAACACTTGCAATTGGGTTCAGAATAAATATTAGGAAAATTGGGTTCAGAATAAAGTTAGCTATTTGAATCAACACTTGCAATTTAATTGAGCATATAATTACCTTCGGTTAAGAAAATTTTCAAGCAGCAGCAGCAGCAGCTCAGGCTGCTGCTTGAGCAGCAGCTCAGCAACAGCATCTAATCCATTGTGGGACTCCATCTCCAAAATAATTACTGCAATGTCATTGTGCGCAACAAGAAACATTGTACAAGTATAATTCAGTTAAATGTTGACAAAAGATTCCAAACAAAAATTCAGTTAAATGTCATATTTGCAGCAGAAACCAAATACTCAGACAGCTATACAAATCCACAGAAAAGGTTCCAAACAAAAAATTTTCTATAAGGATCAAATATTTAACTCCAGGATTTTCAGAAATCATTTTTTGGAAATTTTCACGAAAATTCACGGACATTATGAGTTTTTGATGAGATCATGCTTCACTTAATTTATAATAAAATCCCACCACTACTACTTCAACCCCAAGACTCCAGAACATCTTTAAAAAGGTACAAGAGTGCGTTTTTGATGTGATGTCACGGGATTGGGCTTGCTGTGGCAGCAAAGGGATAGCGTGCAGTGAGCGCACATTTGATGGCCGCAGTCTCGGACTTCAATGGTACATGCTTGGTCGAAGCAGATGCAGCAGAGCTCCGGATCACTCATCTACAAGAGAGAGATTGAATCTCAAAGTTACTCTGCTTCAGGAAAATATTTAGCGGGGGAAACTTTTCTTATACCTGGGTTATCTCACAATCCCAATTCCCGAGAAAAACATAATATAAGGATAATTTTCTGCCCACAAAATAACATAGGTACACCTCCAAGTAAATCTAATTCATCGACGCCCTTCAAAATTGGAAATATCGCGAATGACCCTTGTGTGTGTGTGTATTTGATTTTAATATATGCGCACACAGAATATGAGGGATAATTTGAGTTATCACCGTACCGTTCCCAAAATAAATGAGGCCATAGTTAATCTTCTAATATGGTTGTGCCATACAATCAAGCGAGTATATCTTCGAATTCCAATGTTTTTCAAAGCGAAGCATATGAGAAATTACAAAACAAATAGAAAGAACAAAAGCAATTTGTACTTAATATTCCACAAAAGCAATTTGTACTTAATATTTCAATTAACAGAACCATACGTAAAGAAATGGAATACCTCAGAGTTGTCGTCATCGCCAACATCAATTCCAGCTTCTGAATGGATAGGTGATGGCAAGGAATATGTTGTCCCTTTCAACATGTTCTTCTCTCTTTTCCTGTTGGCATCCATTAGAGCTTTCTCTAGTAGAGTCTTTGCATCTAGATTGAGTTCCCTGATGCATTTCAGCGGAGAAGGCCACACAAGAGGATCTGCTGAGGATGGGTTCAATAGAGCTGCACAAGCTCCGTGCTTTCTCTTCAGTGCAACAGCATATGGTATTCTTCTGCAATTAACATCCTAACACCATATTAGCCTCATATAACTCTTTTGTTGTAGAACACTAAAATAATTTCATACAATGTTTTTGGACTTATTTTTCAGACATAAGTTCTAAATAGTTATCGATGTAGGATTTAAAATGATTTCTCATCAATAACAAGGAACAGCTTATCCCGAGCAAATAGCAACACGAAAAATATAATCATTTTGGAAACCAATCTGAGTCGACGAGCATATGGTAATACAACAATTTTTATAAGCTGGTTAACGAAACCTTAAAAAGGGATATAATTACACCTACAAAATTAATTGAGTTCTGCGTGTCCAACAGCAACCTAGCCACATAGAACATTAAGGAAAAGATACTTTTTTGCAGTTCAAAAGATAATCAGCGGCACCTAAATGCTTACCCAGATGAATCCTTTTGTTTCCGATCCGCTCCCCACGCGAGGAGATTTCTAACACAATCTAGACACCCTTTTCTAGCTGCCAGGTGAAGAGGTGTACTTCCAGGGTAGCTGTAATTTGTTATTTTGGTCAATCTAATGGAAAAAATCACCTCCTTCCTTTCCAGAACTGAAAAAAAAAAAAGAGAAAGAAATCTAGTGCTGCTCTAGATTTACCTATAACCGTCTGTCAAAGCACATACAAGAGCCCCATTGTCCAATAGTATACGAACGCAATCCGGCCGCCCTAGACGAGCAGCGAGGTGTAACGGCGTAGCCCCACTGCCATCTCTAACATTCACAAAACGGGTGAATCCCCTATAATTGGACAAAAATAATCAAATAAAACATTCAAGTGAATCGATCAAAATGGAATATCTTAATAAAAATCGCACAAAATATACCCACCAAGAGTTGGCAACTGAGTTCAATCGCGCAGCCATAAGAATCGCTTGCAAGCAATCTGAATGGCCATAAGAATCGCTTGCAAAAAAGAGCAAGCCTCAACTGGCATGAAATAAAGCAGAACGCCTACAGACCCAGCCATCAAAATGAGCAACTAAAACAGTTGATGAACCAGGCGACATTGCTTCAGCCTCAACTGGCATATAATCAGCGAAAATTTTATATATTTCCAAAAATATCTACAGTTAAGAGTGAAATTTGTAATCAAAATGCTACTTGATTTAGAAGTTTCCAGATAATTACATATATATCCCTACAAAATTATGTACTTGCATCTATACCGTTGTACTTTCATATATGACCACTTAAACAGTTAACTATGGAATAGCAGAAATGAGAACACAACCACTGATTACTATTTTGAACTGAATTTGGTAATCAAACATGGCATGGCATGAAATGGGATTACAAATAGCCATGTATTTTAATTAGTTGCATGTACCAATAATCATTGTTATGTTAAATTATGTGGTATTCTAATTAGTTGGCAAGTAAATAGCAACACACCAAGCATACCATCGGGAATTCAACCTGAATCAAGGTTTTTGCATTGTAGTTCCACAGAAAAGATGAACCAATAATTTGCCGACCAAAGACTTGTTAAGGATAAGAATATATCCAATATCTTGTTTGATGACATTCTGGATTTATCCAAGCTCATAAAAACGAATGGAGTGGACACTTGCTAAGCAGCCAAAATATTGTTTAATGATTAGTTAGTTTAGGACTTTAGTTGCTAAACCTAACTCACTTAAAGACTTATTTGTTCCTAAATTCTGAAATTAATTGTTGGTTAGTTTCACTCCAAGCAATACATATTGGTTTGCCATGGATCAGAGGAGCAACTTTCATATTTTACAATTATAAAAGCACATGATAATTAATAATTCATAGTATCAGGTACTAATTATCACCACAAGAATTTTAAAGACAAAAAAAGAAAAAAAGCAGCACTAGGCACTCATCTAATTGGGTGAGCTACTTTTGGCTTAACATGGAGCAAGCAGAATTACTTTAACTTAAGATAAATTAAGCTAGTGGGATAGAAATAAAATTATAATATTCATCACCCATTGGCTTCCTTTTCTCAATAAATAAATAAATAAATAAATCATCACCCTCCAATTGATGAGCTTGAACTTCCACTATTGGCTAGAGTTGTTCAAAGAAGTTCTAACAAATATCTTTAAAAAATTCATATAAGGTGTTGGATTATGCAACTCTAAATCATATGTACTTGTTCAAATGAGTTCTAACCTAGTGCATTAGCAACTTTTCTAGTTATCAAGTTTCCAACTCTAAATCATCTGTATTTGTATATATTGCAATAATATTACACAAGATGAGATTATGCATCTATACCTATATACCAATAAATGGTTTCTTCTAATTCAGTAATATAATGTGGTGTTTCAGAATTCAATCACATTAGATCCTCTTATGCTATTTTAGCTATTTTCCTTTTTTCTTTGAAGTTAAATTATTACCTACTTACCTGATTTTGCATCAACGTAGTAAGGTTATATACATATATATACTCTGTTAATTTATTGCTGCATGGATGAATGCATATTCTGCTACCAATGGTATAAATAGCAGACAGAGCATCTTAAATATTTTTATTAGTCTTATGGTTTGCATAGTTCCAATACATTGGGCCAAATCTAAAGTTATTGCCGCCATTTTCATTTGATAAAAAATTAATGATTAGTAAATAGCAAGATTTAAAATCCTTCTCAGTTTATTTACACATAAAGAATAAATCACAATCTATAATTAGATATTTAGGGTTTTTTTAAAAAAATTGACATGCTAGAAAATTATAAATCAATCCTCACAAACTAGAATTTTAGTGCAATATTAATCTCTCACATACTATTTTTTTTTTTTTTTTTCAACCAATATATCAACTTTAGCAAATTTAACAAGTCATTCGTTTCAAGAAGACAAAAACCTTAAGAATTTATATAATATATATTGACACTGAAAAAAAATTATCATAGAAAAAATAAAATATAACAATCAAATAAAGTAGATCTAGTACTTTAAATCTTTGTAAATCAACTGCCAATATATCTCACAATTAAATAGATATCAAAAATCTATCCCAAACTTGTCTTGATTTTAGATAAGAGTCAGTGATAACCTGAACTAAATATGGAGTGAATTTGAGATAGGATATCAAACAGTTAAATTAAATACTTGAACCGACTAGTCCTACCTGTAGCACCATGTAAAGGTTCTTCACGCTATTGTATTCTGCCAATTTATTTTCACAGCGCCAAATAAAAAAAAAAATCTTAAAAAAGAAGAAAAGAAACTAGAAAACTTGTCAGAAACCCAGAAGAGAAACCAATCCAAACAACCCAAAAAAAAAGTCTTAAAAAAAAAATGAAAAGAATATAGAAAAATTACAAAATGAGATAGAGAAAGAGATATACCACTCAAGGTCATCAATGGAGAATCTTTGCTTTCCAAAGCTGCTACAAAGCCCAACTAGAGCTAAGCAGCAACAATGATGGAGAAGAACTCCCACCACCACCTACAAATACTCCCCCATATTGTACACACAAAACCCATATCACAAAGCTCCTCAAAACAAGGAAAGCAAGCCCTGAAACAAAACACCCAAATAGAACAGGGGCAGCAATACCTCTGCTAATGATGTTGGAGAAAGACGCTCCATAAATATTCACCTTCGACCTTCGAGCGATGTTAGAGCTTCGAGCGCCGTTGGAGAAGACACATCACAAAGCTTCGACCTTCGAGCGATGTTGGAGAAGAGAGCGACAAAAAAGCTTCGAGCTTCAGCCTGCAGAGAGCGGCATCGCGTGCGTGGAGATTTGGGAACTCGTGATGGTGGTGGAGGGAGGGAGGAAGGAGGAGTCGCCAAGAGCTTTTCGTGTGGGTTATGACTTGGGTATTGCTAGGGTTTTAGGCGTACTCTCAAAGGAAAAGGTAAGTAGCGAAAAAAGAGCGCGCATTTGGTTTTTTTTCTGGCAGTTTACAAAATTTTGGCGGATTTGATTTATTTATTGCTGGCAAGTAACCAAAATACCAGCAATAATAAATTTTTAGTGGCTCTTTTTATAATAGCCATTAGAATAAAGCCGGTAAAGGTCGCTTTTGGTGTAGTGAACCTACTTGCTTACACCGGTTGAGCGAATCAGGGCGGACAGACATATCGAGAATCATTGACAGAACCTGATATCAGCCCAACCCAGAAAACCCAAATCCCCAAACTGAGTCAGTTGCAAGGAAAATGTTGCATAAAAGATCAATTTTACAACAAATAGTCCAAGAATTAGTATTCAAGATCCCTATTTAGCCCTGCCCTGAGCAATGATGCTTTTAGCAGAAATGCTACATTAGAACTACCTCAGCAGATTCTTTCTGCACCAGATTCGAAATCGTTCAAATGAAAGATTCTACATTTGAAGCTCAGAATCTCATCACAGATTTTCAACACAGCAGAAGCTTCTCTCTATTGTAGTGAGTGTTCTTCTGATACCATGTTACTTAAAAAATCAATCTTTATAGTACCGAAACAAACAAAAAATAAAAATTTAACTCAGTAAATAGTAAATGTTAAGTAGTGAATGTTCTTATGACTGATTCTGAGACTATGTTACTTAAAAAAGTGATCTTTACGGTTGAGAAATAGTTTTAACACAAAGAAAAAGCGAAGGAGCTTAACAACCTCGAGGCGCCCATTCGCGGCGGCGATGTGGACGGGCGAGGGGCGACGGAGGGGCGAGGGGCGACGGGCGATGGAGGGGCGGCAAAGGGTCGGCGGGGCGAGGGGCGAGGGGCGACGGAGGGACGACGGGCGACGGGCGACGGGCGACGGAGGGGCAAGTGGTGACGGCGACGGGCGAGGTCGACGGAGGGTCGACGGCAGGGCGATGGGCGACGGGCGACAGGCGAGGGTCAACGGAGGGTCGACGGCGAGGCGATGGGCGACGGGCGACGGGCGAGGGTCGACGGCGGGGCGATGGGCGACGGGCTTGGGGAAGGAGAGAGAGAGAGAGAGAGAGAGAGAGAGAGGTTAATGGGGAAGGGGGAGAGGGTGATGTAGGGGGCCGGGTTCGCATCTCAAAAAAAAAAAAAAAAAAAAAAAAGAAAAAAAAAAAGAAAAAGGGTTTTGGTGGGTGGAAAAAGAAGGAGGAAAAATTTGGTGGGAAATAAAAAATATAGTGGCGACTAAAGTCGCCACTATATCTCTAACTATATTTTTTGCTTAGTAAAATGTCGCCGCTATTGCTTATTTATTGGTGGCGACAAATATATGTCGCCACTGTATCTTGTTTATTGGTGGCGACAATTAAATGTCGCCACTATAGCTTTACAATTAGTGGCGACAATAATTGTCGCCACAAAAAAGTCGCCATCAAAAGTCCTTTCCCTTGTAGTGATATATATATATATATGGTAAATTCAACAGTTCTGCACGCTTTACGACACTTCCGGCTTGTCAAAGGAAAATTTGGTCAACGCCACTGCACTCAGAACGATGACGCCATTCAAATCGACTACCTGGATCGTCAGATTCGGACTCCAGACAGTCGATCGGCCGACGTTGGCTAGCGAGGAAATTAAATCAGGGAGTTACTATTTACATAAGTCGCGGGTCCCACTAGTTTCCTTGCTAAGTTCAGGACGATCCGACCGTCGGATCGACAAACGGTTTATACCATTTTCACTCGATTCGATGAGACGGTCGCACTGGAGACCTCAATTTTCTGAGATTAGACTCGGATCGGAAAGACGGAATTTGTGCTTCGGAAACTGTGCCATTCGCACACCGGTATACACACCCCTAAGGTTAAATTTTGTTTCCTCACACACATTCACACTTGAATTTCACTCTTTACAAACTCAAATTTCTCGGTTATTACATCACTCACACCTTACAAGAAGTTTCGTCCTCGAAACTTAAATACACCAGGAATCCCATAAATGAGGAAAGTGCCCAAACATGTCCGACTTGCACTCCCAATTGGCTTCGCGCCCCTCATGATCCTCTCGTTTCTCTCTGGCACTAGGAGAGATTGCAGTTTCCCCGCCGGGCGCTGATGTTCGGCCCTTATTCGATGACCAACCCAATAGCAAACCACGAGTTGTGCTACATCCCTTGTCAGTTTAAGCCCCCAAGAGTAAGCTGTTGATCCGTTCTGCTGCGTAATCGTGGTTACCGATATGTCTCCCGTCTAACTCTTACCGCTTCAGGCATCGACTGCTCTACTTGTCTTCCCGGGGTGATCTTGATTGGATGAATCGTTTCCTTGAGTTGCTTGGTCGTATAGGCCTTAACTCCTCCCCCCCCACCCCCCCCCCCGTTGCCTCAGCACACCTCCAAGTCCGTTCCGTGATGCATCACCACACCTCAAAATCCTCACCCGGTGTCGGTAGTGCATACATGGGTGCCTGTGATAGCCTAACCTTGCGTTCTTCGAAGCTCTCCCGACATTTAGCCGTCCTAAAAAGCCCACCCCGCGAGGCCCCAAACTCACACCTTAGGAGTTTGGCCTACACTCTCTGGTCCCTGAGATTCTGCAAGGTCACTCGTAAATGCTCCTCGTCTTGGAGTTTCCTGTTATGACGCCACCGGTTCGCAGACCACCTCTGACGGTGCTGAGCAGTCAGCAACCAAAGTCTCGCGATGCATCGATGTACCCCAGTCCTACCACCAAACCCGGACCGACGGGCCCTTAAATGCCCAAAATAACCCGACAACAAAGGGGGAAACCACACTAATACCCTCACAAAACTCCAGGGTGTGCCAACCAAACCAGCCGGGTCACCGCCTACAAGTAATCCTCCCTTGAAGACAACGAACCCGCCCATCACCAACACGGGCCACTTCCACCCGTCACCAACATGGCCACAAGCTCGGAGCATAACCACCATCCCGGATTATCCACTCCGACTGTCCATCCTACCGAGGCGACGGTCAAAACTAAAGCTAGGTTTCAGCTCTAAGACCTACCACAAGGTCCACCCCACAGAAAAAGCTGCATGCAGGGTATCCTAGCCGAAAGTGACCAATGCCAGAGCGCCATGTAGTCAACAACCCCCGTTAACCTACACTGCTTCCCAATCAATAGACTCGCAACCCAAAACCCTCAAGATTATGCCTTGGTCATGGGAAGTTGGCGACAAAACCAAGAAATACGGTCCCACTTTCGTCCTGGCATCGAAGGGGTGCGACACTCTGATTAACCCCTAACGCTCGGTCCCAATCCGTTGCCCCTCCAAGCATCGGGCATTGAACCGAGCTGCATACCCCCAGACCAAACAGTCACACTCCCAACTAGGAAAATTCTAAGCTCTAAGTCCGCTCAACAAAGACCTCCAGGTACAGCAGACTATCCACCCGAAGCCTAAAGGGTCGGAAGAAGACATGCCACGAAAACAGCGAGAAGAACCTTGTCAAAAGTTGCCTAAGTTCACTAAGCGCACTCGAGGGATCACGCGCCAACCCACCAGTAGGACAACCTAACCGACCCTCTTGTGCAGAACACAGGAACCCAACCCAGAGCTACACCACCACAACCTTCTCAAAAGGGCTAACTGGCACCACCCAGCGTCAAAAAGCTAAACCCCCAATAAAAAGTCGCCACTTACGCACACTTGTGCGAAACGAGGCATGGCCTCTCTAAACAAAATTGATCCCAAACGAACAAGGTTTACTAGTCCCGGTGGTCTCCTTTTTAACCTAAAGGGGCACCCCAAACTCTACCAGGAAGATTTCTACAATCGTCGCAGCATTCACCGCAACAGTTGAACTGTGGGTAACAGCCGTAGGGAAAGAATCCTCATTCCCGCGCATACCTTGCCCAAGATGCAAAAGGTTCGGCCGACGATCCGCTGTAACCTAAAACCGGAAGACCTAAAAGGTACAACCTTAGGCAAGAGTCACCCGGTTACCCACGTCCGATAAAATAGCTGACACACTAACAACCACCGGCAGATTACACTACCACCAGTTACCATTACTAACGACGACCAGGACATCGGCAGAGGGAGGGGTTCGGAAAACAAAAGCCGACACAACGATCTGCTTGTGTTAACAGCCGCACCGGGTGCATGAGCACCGTCGGCAGTCCCACCGTGTCCTATGCCGGTAGCTTAATCCATCGATTCCCAGCAACCTCCACGAACCCGGTGGTAGCCGGCCTCGACCCCAACCTCCAAAGCAACCCGACTACACTAGCACAACACCCGAGTTAAACCGAGAAACAAAACTTAACAATCCCGCACTCTCGCATCTCTACGCACCTATACCTGATCATTTCATTAGTTAGTAGCCCGTGGTAATGTGCTTCTGTGGATGTTGGACAGCGACTACTGTGGTTAAAGTTGTTTTGCTCTGATACCATCTTAATCTGTCATGCCCCGGGGTTTAAACACGCGGAAGAAACGTCACCGTTTAGCTCTCAAATTTTGCATATTTTTTTTTTGAAATCAATCTTCCCCGGTGCGTGCCCACACCCGCCGCATATACAAATTCACTCTGCAAACGGGCAGAGTCTCCTTTGTATATGCAGGGCGTCCCGACTACAATATCCATACAATCATACCTTTAACCACACTAGTTCAAAAGTCAAGCACATACAACCCTTTCTTTTTCCCATAAGTAATAAAGAGACCGATTAATTTTGAAAGGATAAAACCGCAGGGTTTTGAAAACGGTGCCCACACGACACCCGGGTTTTACCAAGCCATTTCGAAATCCATAAATCCACAGGGTTTTGAAAACGGTGCCCACTCGACACCAGTATTTTTCAAATCCTTTTCGCAATGTTTTCTTTCCTTTTCTTTTAGTTTGAAAACGGCCAACTATCCGATAGTAACTAAACATGCATCCGCAGAGTACTGTAATAAATCCAACATCCAAGTCAACCTCACAAAAGTATCACACCCACATAGCTACTAACAGAAAATGAAATGAGCAAAAGGAGAACTCACCACAGTCTGTAGCCTCGAAGGGCCAATAGACCTCTCATCGCGGCCTCACCGTCGCTGTGAAGATCCGGATATCTGGGATGGTTTTGCAGGGTGAGCAGTGGCTTCTGGAGGCCTATGCTGTGTGACAGTGTTGGTTGTTCAAGAATCGGATTCCAAATTTGGAACCGGCATGAAAATCAGATCAAGTTTGCTTTTGCGGGGGCTTCCAGCAAAATTTAGAAAGAGAATTTGGCGAAACGGACAGCGGATTTGGACTCAGCGCGCGAAAACGATGAAAATGGGCTATTTACTTGCATTTTTCGGAATTTGGAGCAAAAAGTACTGTTCACCGGCCGGAATTACTGTTTCGACAGCCGGCGGCGACTGGCAAGCGGCAGAGCAAGGCGGAGCGCGGCGGAACGCGACCGCGTGCAGCGCGGGCAGGCGCGGGCAGGCCCGGCGCGGGCGGCAGGTCCACAGACAGGCGCGTGCACCGGGAGCACTGAGGAATGGTGATGCCACGTGGCAGCACCCTATTGGTTGGATGGCGTCAAAGACAGCGGCGGCGGCTGTGACACGTGGCGTCGCGTGATTGGCCGACAAGATCCGGAAGACCCAGCGCGTAGACCGGGCGCGTGCGCTGCATGAACCACGTGGGGACACGTGGCACTGTGCCATTGGCGGGCGCAAGCCGCCCACGTGCGCGAGGCGTGCGGAACGTGGGCGCGGGACAAGTGGCGCGATCTGGCGGATACGGGCGGGACACGTGGCAGCATCTCGGCGATTCGGGCGGCTACAGTAACTTTCGGGCGCCCGGTTCTTGCGCCCGAATCCGACAGTCCAATAGTGTTTTTTTTTGCTATGAATAGGCCATTGAGAGCTTCATTTCGGGACTTTCTGAGATCCTTTTTGAGTGCCGTTTTCGACAGCGAGTTTCTACCTCGAGTCTTCTACGCTTTTTGGGGTTTTGGAGAAATTTTGGAGACCGTTTTATATTTTTCCTCCCCGATCTCGCGAGCTTCGACGCTGTTCCGATATCGATCGTTTTCGTCGACTTTTCGTCCGCACACTCCCCCGAGCTGAGTTCTTGGTCTTTTTCGCCGATTTTTTCGACAGCGTTCTCACGACAGGTAGATCTTCGACCTTGGTTCATCACTTTTCTCTATTTTGAGTTTTTATGGGAGTGCGTGCAGCATCTTTAGACCCCCTTTTTGCTGTTGCATGTTCTGGACAGCGGAGGAGTAATCTTGCAATTTCTCGGCCTACGAGAGGCAGAATTTGGTGTTTAAGGACTCGATTCCTATCTACGCTTCGCGAGGATCGCCGTCGTATTTTTCTTGAAATTTTTGGAGGCCATCTCGTAGGAGGTAATTCCCTGTTTTGTGGACAGATGTGCGATAAAATTACTGTTTTGAGTGATTTGAGCTTACCACGATGTTCAGCTTATATCTCAGCAACCGGGTGGAATTTTTGGTCGGTTTTTGGTGCATTGGAATCGTGAGAACCTGAGGATCGCACCCGTTAAATTTCAGCTCTTTTGGACTTAGGATTAATGTGCACATCTGTTACGGCATTTTGGTGTTGGCATATTTCGTGAGTCAAGTCAGTAAGTTGAGTCGGAGTCTTGAAGTGATCAAATTGTCAATCAGCAATCGAAGACTTAGAGAAGATTCAACAAAAGCTCAAGTTGACACTTAGTGTTTTGAGTCTTAAAGATTGAAGGTGAAGAATTGTGGATCAATTGCATCAATCTTAAGGAAAATGGATTCGGATTGATCAGGTACGTTTAACTAAATAATTTTGGTGATCCGAATACTTCTTATAGAGTAGAAACACTTGGATGAATTTTTAATTGCATAAAAATCAAAAACTGGACATGGGACATGTTCAGGATCCGGATCAGACAATCCAATCCGGATCCCGAAGGGTGTTGGTTCATATGCAAATCCAATCCGGATCCAAGCCAATTCTGATTCGGATCCCGAACATTGGTTTTTGCTGAAATATATGAACGATCCGAATCGGGCATTTCAATCCGGATCCCGAACCCCTGTTTTTCTGGAATTGTCAATCTCGTTACGGCAATCCGGATCGCAGTAAATCCGATCCGAATCGTCGTCCTGTAAAATTTCAGATAAGGTAAGTTTTTGATTCTTATCTCTTTCCAAAGGTTTCTAACCTATAAATAGACACTTAGGGTTTCTCAAGAACGTGCGACCAATACCGAAAACACTCGAGAGCAACCCTAGAGGCTAGGTTTTTACCGTTCTTCTTTTTAGCCTCTTTTAGGTCAATTCGACGGTTCTTCCAAGATCTATCTTTTGTCGAATTGATCTAATCTTTGCTTAGAATTTCTTTCTACGGTTCTTCAATGATAATCTAAGCAAAGGATCACCATCGAAGCCTATATTTCTTTATCGGCTGAGTTTGCGTCGTGGATTCGACGTAGCACCGTGGATTCGGTGTGTTGAAGGCGTTTCGTGGATTCGAAACGTGTGCTCGTGGATTCGAGTGGCGTTCGTGGATTCGAACGTGTGCAGTGGACGTGCAATCGGTGAGCGCAAGGTCCGAAGAAGTTGAAGGAGGGGTTTGAGTCCGTGGAGTCGGTAATCACCTTGTTATTCTTCTTTTCTTAGTGGATTGTTATTGCGTGTTGGTCCCGTGGTTTTTCTCCTGGATTGGAGTTTCCACGTATATCTCGGTGTGCTATTTTTATTTTCCGCATTGGTTTTTATTTTTGCACTGAGATTTGTTTTTTTAAATATTACACCTATTCACCCCCCTCTAGGTGTTTGATAGTACCTATTTAGATCCTTGTGGATCCTACATTATAAAAACCAACAATTGGTATCAGAGCGGGTTTTAGGTTTATCTATCATGTCGGGTGAAAGTGGTAATATTTTTAGACCTCCTCTTTTTGATGGGACCAATTATGCATATTGGAAAGTACGGATGAGAGCTTTTCTCATCTCTATTGATGAGCGTGTTTGGCAAACCGTTGAATACGGTTGGGTGCATCCTGTTGAGGAAGTAGGAAATTCTACTACCCCAAAACCTCGCTCTAGATGGTCCAAAGAGGAAATCGAAAGATCTTCTTACAATGGGAAAGGTATGAACGCTTTATATAATTCTCTTTCCTCGACTGAGTTTACACGAATTTCCGCGTGTGAAACCGCGAAGGAAATTTGGGATATTCTCAAAATTACACATGAGGGTACTAATCTTGTAAAAATTCAAAAGCTCCAGATGCTTACAAGTCAATTTGACTCTATTCATATGGAAGAGCATGAATTGTTTACAGATTATTACACTAGACTTCAAGATGTAATTAATACATGTGCTAATTTAGGAGAAAAGATCCCGGAGTCGAAAATTGTAAGAAAGATACTTCGGACTCTTCCGGAACGGTTTAGGGCAAAGGTTACCGCCATTGAAACCGTTAGTCATCCGGATGAGATGAGTGTAGAGGAATTAGTAGGTGCTTTACAAACTTATGAGATGACTTTTCCTACTAATCAAATTTCTTCCAAGTCTTCTTCTAAGCTTACAGGTATTGCATTCAAATCAACAAAGGAAGAAGATAGCGAATCAAGTTCCGACGATGAAATCTCTTTTGCCGATTTTGAAGAACAATTGGCGCGGATCACAAAGAAATTTCGTCGGAAATTTTGGAAGAATCGAACCGATGGATCTTCATCCACGAAACCATCTAAAGGATCATCGGGTTCTAAATCCTCTAAACTCAAAGGCGTTGCAAAACCTTCTAAAGAAAAAGAAAAAGATGATTTCGAAGGGGAAATCCGATGTTATCGATGCAAAGGCTACGGCCATATTTCAACGGATTGTCCTTCTAAGAAATCATACAAAAAGAAGGCTTTGCAAGCAAAAACTTGGGACGATTCTAGTTTCGATGAATCGACCTCAAGTGAAGAGGAAAAAGAAAAAATTGTTGCTTTTCATGCCTCTCAAATTCCCTCTTCTAATTTGTGCTTATCATCTTTAGTCACTGACTCTATTCCTTTGATTTTGCATGAAACATCAACATCCGGAGGAGAGTCATCAAGTGAGGGGGAGTCGGACGAAGAAGAACTCGTTGAGGCATACCAACAACTTCTTGCGGAATCAAAGAAGATGGCCAAGCATATCAAGAAGTTGAGGAAGCAACGACTTGAGGTTCAAGACGAGAATCAAGCTTTAACGATCAAACTTCATGATCTCGAGGAGGAACAAGGACGGTTATTGGATAACAATAAAATCCTCCAAGAAAAGTTAAACCAATCGGAGACCAACGCAAAATCATATATGGACAAGATTGGTTTTCTAGAAAAGCAGTTTGAGGAGATTCATGTAACCAACCAAGCCTTGACCAAGCAAGTTCATGAACTCAAATCCGACATACAAAGTCTTTCCACCGGTTCCAAGAAACTTAATTGTATGTCCGGATTAGGTCAAACAAGCAAGGCTGGTTTGGGATTTAAAAAGGACCAAACTGTGAAGGCTTCAAGTTCCACAACGAAATTGAAAGGAAGAACTTGTCACCTATGTGGACTTGAAGGACACTTGGTGAAGAATTGCCCGAAAAAGAAAAGAAAAATCCTTCGGCAACTTCATCTACGGAGCGGACTCAACGGAATCAAAAGACACATCAAGTCAAAGGAGTTCACTCAACCCACCAAAGGTCCGAGCCACAACATCAATCATACAAGTGGATCATTGCGAGGCAAAGACCTAAGGTGGATCAACAGTCAAAGCGGACAACCCCCGGCCACAACGAATCAAGACAACCCAAAATCCAGCGATTTTGGATTCGGAAAGGTGATATCTTTCCTTGTCTTAAGTTCTAAATAGCTTATGACTGTATGTAATGCTTTGATTGGTTTTCCTTTCATATTTTTCTTAATCTTTGCATTACATGTTTTTCAATGCTCTTCGTTTTTATACTTTGTTTTTGAACAAAAGGGTTTTTATTGAACAAGTGCATTGAATAAAAAGGGTTTCACGTTCATTCACTCCAAATTAATTTTATATGGATTATCAACTTTACTCCATAATCATAATCATGAAGATACTTCATTATAGGAGTTTTTGATAGTTATAAGCATCAAATTTTAGAAATCATGTGTGATCTTTAGATGCTTAATCTATCTCGGTTGTGTGAATTCTTTGTGACAACATAAGTGCTATAAACATTTCTAAAAATCCTGTGTTGCACTCAAGAACAAAACACATTGAACTTAGATATCATTTTCTTAGAGAGCTAGTTGAATCAAATATTCTTCAACTTTCATATATTTCAACTGAAGATCAATTGGCTGACATTTTAACAAAACCTTTGGATCAAAAACGATTTATTCACTTGCGTAAGGCAATTGGAATGCTTTCCTTGAAATGATCTCCTTTTTGAAACCAATCCTTAGGTTAGGTTTTGTTTGTGTGTTTTTGTTCTTCATCTATGTTTGTACATAGGACATTAATTGAGCATGAGTTATATTGACTTTAATTGCATCTTTTCACGCATTTAGAAATTTATTATGCTTTTGACATCATAATATTTCAATGTTGCAATGATCATTTATGTTAATTAAGTCATCTTTTAAGTGATCAAAGTCAATTTCTCTCTCAATGATCTCTTGGTATAGTCATTATCTTATTTGACTATTTAGTCGAGTATGAATGCGAGATCAATTTTTGGTTGAATACCTTATATCTTAAATAATTGATAGCCAATTGAGGGGGAGTCAAAGAAAAGTAAAATGCTCAAAAGATGTGGAAAGAGTTACATCCCAATGAGGAGTGTGAAAACTACCACCACATGGAGGAAAGAGCTACCACCTCGGTCGTCCGAGTACTGTGTGCAGCTACCACATGAATACCAAGCATGGTTTTGTCAATTTTGATTAACTAAAATGCATGATTGAAATACTTGACTCTGTCAAATTTCAAGGTTGGTATAAGGTGGGATTTTTAACG
This sequence comes from Tillandsia fasciculata, assembly GCA_029168755.2. Lineage (NCBI taxonomy): Eukaryota > Viridiplantae > Streptophyta > Magnoliopsida > Poales > Bromeliaceae > Tillandsia > Tillandsia fasciculata. The sequence goes on along the minus strand of JAQOTM010000498.1, from coordinate 20,688 downwards.
AAAGATGCTCAAAGAGCCACTCTCTTCAACAGATTGTCTAGATATATTATCTAACTTATCTGGGATTTCAAACATCTATTGATCTTGGTATTTCATTTTCTTTACCAAATTGATGATTTGATAAAGGCATTACGCATAAGATCATGTTAGATGTGATTGAAGTTGTTCAACTTTAAGGGTTTTAATTTTCATAAATTTTCGTTTCATTTTTGAGTATTTTTGATAGATTTGGTATAATCTATTTCTTGTTGCATGAAACGATGACTTTTGTTTAAAGTTGATGCGCTAAAGTGCTTACATACTCTTTTTGATTTTTATGGAATTTTTCTAAATTATTCTGATGAAAGAAATTTGGATCATACACCTCAATCTCAAGAAAGGGTAGAATTCAAGATTGATGTCATTTGGAAATCTCCGTAAGTCATCTTTGTAAATCCGTTACATCTTGATAGAGTTTGGATCTCAAGATTATTTTTGATGACTTGTGTTTGATGAATATAGCATGAAAAACTGTTTATAATGTTTTATCTTTGTTTTTCATGATTTAGGAGTAAATCTTTTTAATTTTGTGAAATTAATTGGATTGAATGGCATCTGTGTGAATTCATTGTTTAAAGCACTTAAATTGATTTCTTGATGGAATACAAATCGGTATTTGAAAAGATTCTAAAATCTGGATTTGTTTCAAGAAATTATTTGATTTTTGCTTTCTGGTACCGGTACGCAATCTGCATTTTTGTTATATACCGGAACTGAGCTTTTATCTCTCTTTCTCTATGAACTAATGTTGTTAGTGATTTCCTTTTGTCTAGTATGTTCACTGTTTGACAATTTGTGACAAAAAGGGGGAGAACAGAAAATAATGATCGTATCACAAAGGGGGAGAACATAAATGCTCAAGACAGGGGGAGAACATGGAGAACATGGAGAACATGTTAGAGATGCTCAAGATAGGGGGAGATAAAGAAAAGATTGAAAGAGCCGAAAAACAAAAGAACCAAAAGGACGAATCAAATGTAGGATTTTAATTTCTAACGACTAACGTTTGATTTTGTTTGGAGTTTTGTTTTGCAGGAATTACATCACTTTAAGACTCCAAGTCCTAAGTCATAGAGTATGTTCTAGGACTGTTTGGTTCAAATGTAATTTTGTATTTATTGGATCTTTCACGCAAAGAAAATCAATGTTTTGGTGATAACATTGAATTTCGATTTTTTGGTTTAAGATGAGTGACTTGAGCGTTTTTATGTATTTTTGGGTTTTGTCACGAAATTGCCAAAGGGGGAGATTGTTACGGCATTTTGGTGTTGGCATATTTCGTGAGTCAAGTCAGTAAGTTGAGTCGGAGTCTTGAAGTGATCAAATTGTCAATCAGCAATCGAAGACTTAGAGAAGATTCAACAAGAGCTCAAGTTGACACTCAGTGTTTTGAGTCTTGAAGATTGAAGGTGAAGAATTGTGGATCAATTACATCAATCTTAAGGAAAATGGATTCGGATTGATCAGGTACGTTTAACTAAATAATTTTGGTGATCCGAATACTTCTTATAGTGTAGAAACACTTGGATGAATTTTTAATTGCATAAAAATCAAAAACTGGACATGGGACATGTTCAGGATCCGGATCAGACAATCCAATCCGGATCCCGAAGGGTGTTGGTTCATTGCAAATCCAATCCGGATCCAAGCCAATTCTGATCCGGATCCCGAACATTGGATTTTGCTGAAATATATGAACGATCCGGATCGGGCATTTCAATCCGGATCCCGAACCCCTGTTTTTCTGGAATTGTCAATCTCGTTACGACGATCCGGATCGCAGTAAATCCGATCCGGATCGTCGTCCTGAAAATTTCAGATAAGGTAAGTTTTTGATTCTTATCTCTTTCCAAAGGTTTCTAACCTATAAATAGACACTTAGGGTTTCTCAAGAACGTGCGACCAATACCGAAAACACTTGAGAGCAACCCTAGAGGCTAGGTTTTTATCGTTCTTCTTTTAGCCTCTTTTAGGTCAATTCGACGGTTCTTCCAAGATCTATCTTTTGTCGAATTGATCTAATCTTTGCTTAGAATTTCTTTCTACGGTTCTTCAATGATAATCTAAGCAAAGGATCACCATCGAAGCCTATATTTCTTTATCGGCTGAGTTTGCGTCGTGGATTCGACGTGGCACCGTGGATTCGGTGTGTTGAAGGCGTTTCGTGGATTCGAAACGTGTGCTCGTGGATTCGAGTGGCGTTCGTGGATTCGAACGTGTGCAGTGGACGTGCAATCGGTGAGCGCAAGGTCCGAAGAAGTTGAAGGAGGGGTTTGAGTCCGTGGAGTCGGTAATCACCTTGTTATTCTTCTTTTCTTAGTGGATTGTTATTGCGTGTTGGTCTCGTGGTTTTTCTCCTGGATTGGAGTTTCCACGTATATCTCGGTGTGCTATTTTTATTTTCCGCATTGGTTTTTATTTTTGCACTGAGATTTGTTTTTTTAAATATTACACCTATTCACCCCCCTCTAGGTGTTTGATAGTACCTATTTAGATCCTCGTGGATCCTTACATTATAAAAACCAACAACATCTAGGTGGGTTGGATTTTTTCCAAACTTTATGGAATGCCTTCTAATTCTGTTGAAAGCATGTTAGCATGCCTAGTTTAGCTATTTGTATAGCTAGTATAATCTGATAGATGTCTAGATTATTTTTGAATGACAGACCTGAACCCCATTTATCATCTGTATGATCTTGAGACTGTTTGAAACTAGATTGCATGATTAGTTGACTTCCGAACTACATCTGAACCGTTTTAAAATCATTGAACCCGTTTTAATATAAAAAGTGGCTTCAAAAATAGTTTAAAACATTGTGATCACCCAGAGGGGTTGGATAGGTTCAAGATGCATGAACTCTCGCGCCTGGGGGCCGAGGGGATTTTTATTGACTCAGTGGATGGGTTTCCTAGTGTCTTGGGGGTTTGTATGCACTATCAGATTAAGTCGTGGAGAGTTCTCCGACCTGTTTATGAGTTAGTTGGCATTTCGAGTTTTCGATCTGTTCGATCATTGATTATAGCCTGCAGATGCCACTTATTGAGCCAGATGAGGCACGCTTATTCCTCGGTGGGGAAGCGCCCCTCGAGAGCCGCTCTGGATGCGATGATGATGATGCACTTGATGAGGCTGCTTTGCGTGATATTCCGACTGGACCGGGTTGGTGTACCGGGCGACCAGATCGAGTTATGGACCGGGTTGGAGTACCGGTAGAACCCTATGTTGATACACTAGGGAGGCGCAGGCTTGATTGGACCAGATTTGGCAGTCAGAGAGATTGGGTTGATGTGAGCACCTCGTGAGTGAGTGGATGCATTACATGTTCATAGTTGAGTTTTTCCTTTGAGCATGATACTTGAGGCATATTAGTTGTAGTTTCATTTTAGCTTTCATATTATCTATCTGTATACCTATTGTCTTGCCTCCAGTAGACTTAGTGGGCATATCGTGGATGTTGGTGACGGTACCCACTGAGAACTACCTTCTGCAGTAGTTCTCACACCCGCTGTGGTGACAGGTTTTCCTGAGGTAGCTGTTCCGGCACCGGTTCGGGCGGAAGCAGCAGATCGAGGTAAGGACGTGGCCGAGTAGCTCCTTACCAGTTTTATTTTGAGAATCAGAGGTAGATGTACCCTGTCTGAGAGATTTATTTGTATACTGAACAGTTTGAGAGGTTTGATGTATCATGTATTATATTTTTGTCTGAGAGATGACCATTATTTTGGATGTATTACTTCAACTGTTCAGTGTTTGGATTCTATAGCTACTTATCTTATTTTTACAGCTCTGATACATGTTTAGCTATAGATCTGATTTGCAGGTTAGACGCTTCGTCCGTGCGGAGATTTCCGTACAGATGGCGGATCTGTTGGCGAGCCCGGGTCGCAGTTCCGACCCCGGGGCGTGACAGATTAGAGTGGTATCAGAGCCTAGGTTATAGGTCGTTAAGGACTTAGAAACCCAAGGCTTGTGGTTGGACAATAGGATGACTGTCGAGAGAGACGTGACTTTGGCGAGAGTCCTGATTGGGTCTTGACTCCCCCAAAGGATTGGGGTGAGAGATTTTGTATGTTATCTATCTAAAGTGGTTATGTTGGCTGCAGACAACATAATGCTTTAGAATGGGTAACATGTTTTAGACTTTCGCTTGATTGGGTCGAGTGGTTGTTGTGTCCTAATGTTTGTTACTGTGCAGCGGACTATGATACCTCCGAAACGTCGTGTGGCGACGAGGGCACATCCTGCTTCAGATGAGGAGCAGCGAAAGGCTGAGCCGACAGAGCATAGTGAGGTCCAGGAGTTGCAGGCCCATGTAGTCTAGATGTCAGAGGCGATGAGACGCCAGGAGGAGGCGATCAGGTGCCAGGAAGAGGATATGGAGCGCATGATGCGTATGCTGGAGCGGAGAGCATCCCCTGCAGCACCACCAGTGTACCTCGTGTAGCACGGGATTAGGCCCAGCGAGTTGATCTTTTTGAGAGAGGATTGCATCGGGACATTTATCTATTTGTTCACTCCCGGCGATCGCGGACTCTGGATGCGGCGATTGAGCATACTCGATGGATTGATCGAGGAGCGGTGGTTATGAATGAGAGGGACAGAGCGCCAGGGACCAGCTCCGGAGGGAAGCGTCTAGCACTGTCACGCCCCGGGGTTCATTAGCGCAGAAGAAGAGCCACCGATGCCCCCAGATCAGTGTAACATTATTTTTTTTTTTGAAAACAAATCCCCCCAGTGCGTGCACAGACCCGCCGCATATACAAATTCACTCTGCAAACGGGCAGAGTCTGTTACGAAATTTGAGTTGGCGTATTTCGTGAATGTATTACGTCTTGAAGATTGAAGATGAAGAAACTTTGGATCGTATACCTCAATCTCAAGAAAGAAGAATTCAAAAGGATCAGGTACGTTTAACTAAAGAATTTTGATGATCCGAATACTTCTTATAGTGTAGAAACACCTGGAAGAGGTTTTAATTGCTTAAACATCAAAAACTGGACATGGGACATGTTCAGGATCCGGATCGTGGCTTGCAATCCGGATCCCGAAGGGTGTTTGTTCATACACTGGTTCAATCCGGATCGCAGCATCTTCTGATCCGGATCCCGAACACTGGTTTTACCTTTTGCTTTTCGATCCGGATCAGGATTTGCAATCCGGATCCCGAATGTGATGTTTGGTGAAAACTGTATGAACGATCCGGATCGGGGATTATGATCCGGATCCCGAACGCAATTTTCTGGAAACCGTCTTTCTTGCTTCTGCAATCCGGATCGCCAATTCCAATCCGGATCGCCGTCGGTAAAATTTCCAGAAAAGGCTGTTTTTGATCCTATATTCTTCCAAGGGTTTCTAACCTATAAATAGCCCTGTATTCATTTCTAGGGCATCCGCTATTACAGAAGAAAATAGCCGAAAAGAAAAAATCCACATATATAGAGAAGAAAGGAAATCAATAGATTTATTCTATGTTTCTTCATCTATATTGATTGATTTGATTCTAGGTTTTCCATACTCACATTTTGAGTAGAATCAAATCAATGAATACTTAGATGGTATTTCCGATCTATCTTTAATCTAAGTATTCGGCGGATCATCACCACCCAAACAAACAACGATTTACCCCAAAATCGGCGCGTGGACTCGCGTGGCCTTGTGGATTCAAGGTGCAACCGCTCTCGTGGATTCGGAGCGAGGTACGTTCGTGGATTCGAAGCGTGCCATTGGGTGAAGACCGTGGATTCGGTTGGACGTCGTGGACTCGACGTTGGACGCTGTGGATTCAGCGTTGGGCGCGGATCGTGGATTCGAGAAGCGTCGTGGAGCGAGCGGGAAGATCTACTAGGAGCGTATGGTAAAAGGTTGAGTCGTCTGTGAGTACGTTATATCACCTTGTACGTGTGTTAATTCTAGTGGATTTCGCCGTGTTATCGGTCCCGTGGTTTTTTACTCCGGTTTGGAGTTTTTCCACGTAAAAATCTTGCGTGTTCTTTTATTTTTCCGCATTGGGTTTTATTGCGCAATGATTTTTTGAGTGTTTATTGTTTACACCTATTCACCCCCCTCTAGGTGTTTTTTCCCCTATTTAGATCCAATTACTTATAACCCAACAAGTGGTATCAGAGCGGGAATAGGGTTGTAAACAATGGTTGAAGGTGGAAACATCAATCGACCCCCTTTCTTTGATGGAACAAATTATGCGTACTGGAAAGTGCGGATGAAAGCCTTTTTAATTTCCATCGACGAAAGGGTGTGGCAATCAATTGAATTAGGATGGTCTAATCCAACTGAAATTTTAGATGATGTTCGCACCTTAAAACCTAGGTCGAAATGGACCAAGGAAGAGATAGACTTATCTTCTTACAATGGCAAAGGAATTAATGCTCTATTTAATGCTTTGTCACAAACTGAGTTCTCTCGCGTCTCGGCATGTGAGACTGCGAAAGAAATCTGGGATGTTCTTCAAGTTACGCATGAGGGAACTAACCTAGTGAAGATTCAGAAACTGCAAATGCTCACGAGCAAGTTTGACTCTATCTCTATGGCAGAGAATGAATCCTTCACTGACTATTACACACGATTGCAAGACATCGTAAACTCATGTGCTAACTTGGGAGAGAAGATTCCAGAATTTAAAGTTGTAAGAAAAATTCTAAGAACTCTTCCTGAACGATTTCGCCCGAAGGTCGCAGCCATTGAAACAATTAAACACCCGGACGAAATGCGTGTAGAAGAATTAGTAGGTGCTTTACAAACTTATGAAATGACTTTTCCTACTAACTATTCTTCTGGAAAGGCATCCTCTTCTAAGTCTTCAGGTTACGCATTGAAATCAACTAAAGAAGAAGACGCGGATTCATCCTCCTCGGACGACGACGAGAACCTTTCTATGGAGGACTTTGAGAAGCAGCTCGCTCTCTTGACAAGGAAGTTTCGCCGCAACTTTCGAAGGGGTAATTCAAGCAAAACTCCATCCTTCGGAAAGTCGAAGAAAGGCAAGGGTTCTTCAACTTACAAGTCAAGAAAGCAAGAGAACTTCTCAAAGGATAAGAAAAGTTCTGAGGGACAAGTTCAGTGCTTCAAATGTCGAGGCTACGGCCACATTGCAACGGAATGTCCCAACAAGAATCCGGCTAAGAAGAAAGCGATGCAAGTCGTTACTTGGGATGACAACTCCACGTCAAATGAGTCATCCTCAAGTGATGAAGAAGACAACGCGACAGCTTTCCACGCGTCCACTACATCTTCACCCTTCATGTGCTTAATGGCAAGTACATCCGATCACTGTCCAACTCCACTGTTGAAAAGATTGCAACGGACGATGAATCAGATGATTCTGAAGGTGAAGATTTTGCTTAGCCTACCATAAGCTTTTGAGGGATTCAAAGAAACTGGCTAAGCAAAACAAGGGGTTGAAAGGGAGATTGCAGGATCTCGAAGAAGAAGTAAAAAGGGTAACCTCTCTCTCAACCGATCTTGAAGTGGAAAGGGATAATTTGATTAAAACAAATGTTTCCCTTCAAGAGTCCAATGAGCAACTCGAGAAGAATTATATGGATATGGTGAACAAAGCGAATTACTTCTTGAAGCTCAACGGCGAGGCTCGACAGGAAAAATTGGAAATGACGGAGACCATACGCCAACTGAAGGATGACTTAAAGAGATTTTCTTCTGGAAGGAGTAAGTTGGACAGACTTCTTGGTCTTGGTCAAAGAAATAAGTTCGGCCTCGGATACACTCAAACTGGAGACATTCCAAGTTCGAGTGGGACAGTATTTGTGCCTCAGTCGGTATCTCCTCCTCCGACACCGGTGTTCACGACAAGCAACGACAACAACCTACTACATCCTCCTCGGAATCGACAAGAATCAAGGTATGTTTTCGTTGTGGCATTTCAGGGCACATAAGGAGAAATTGCAAGACGGAAGCTAAACGCACACCTCAAGCACCTCTTGCAATGACTACCAAAAGGGCTATTCCTCGAAAATCAACTGCAACTTATTCAAAGGAAAAGAGCCTTGGTAGTACACCGCTCAAGACGACATCATCAAGGAGCAGCAATTCTTCAAGCAAGACGCTCTCACCTAGGAGATCAACTTCACGATCATTACCGACGCATTCCAAAAAGGTTTGGGTGCGCAAAGGTGAAATTTTCCCTTGTCTTGCTACCAATGTTTCCTTGCATGCATATGATAGTTCGTCTTGGTACCTGGATAGCGGGTGTTCCCGTCATATGACCGGTGACAAAAACTGTTTTCAAACATTTGAGAAAAACTCCGGAGGACTTGTTGTTTTCGGAGATGGTCGGTCTTCCAAAATTGTTGGAAAGGGAACGGTAGCTATTCCAGATGGCCCGGTTCTAGATAATGTGTTATTTGTTCATGGCCTTAAGACTAACCTCATAAGCATAAGTCAACTTTGTGATAGTGGTTATTCAGTTAATTTTTCATCTGATAAATGCACTGTAACTGACATGAACCATGCTTTCTTTTTAAAGGGGGTTAGATCAGAAAACAATTGTTATGTAGTTCCTACTAAGATTTCTGAAAAATGTAACCTAGCATCTTTGAAAAATGAAACACTTTGGCATGAAAGGCTAGGTCACATAAACTTTAAGGAACTTGCTAGAATTTCGAACAAAGATGTGGTCAAGGGGGTTCCGAAACTTTCTTTTGAACAAAACCTTGTGTGTGGCGGTTGCCAAAAAGGAAAACAGTCTAGGACTGCACACAAGAACTTGAACCACATAGGTACAAAACGGCCTTTGGAACTTTTGCATATGGACTTAATGGGGCCAACTCGTCAACCATCTCTGGGAGGTAAATGGTATATTTTCTTATTGGTTGATGATTTTCTAGATATACTTGGGTAGCATTCTTAAAAGAAAAAGCTGATACCTTTGATTCTTTTCTCGAAATCTGCAATCGTATTATGATTGAAAAGAATGATAGGATTACTCGAGTTAGGAGTGATAGAGGTGGGGAATTCATAAATTCCAAATTCATTGATTTTTGCACTTCTAATGGCATTAAACATGAATTCTCCGCACCTTACACACCTCAACAAAATGGTGTAGTCGAGCGCAAAAACAGGGTCGTACAGGAAATGGCACGTGTTATGCTTCACAGCCGGAACTTACCTTTTTATTTTTGGGCTGAAGCGGTGAACACTGCTGTTTATGTTATAATCGCGTGTATTTGCGCCCGGGGACATTGAATACACCATATGAACTTTGGTTTTGTAGAAAACCTAACATCAAATATTTTCGCATCTTTGGGAGTCGGTGTTTTATTTTACGTGATCGTGAGAATCTTGGAAAATTTGACTCTCGAAGTGACGAAGGGATTTTCTTAGGTTATTCTACAAACAGCAGAGCATATCGAGTTTTTAACTTAGAATCTAAGACGATCGTAGAATCGATAAATGTTAAGGTAGATGAAGCTTTTCACTTTGAATCTGAAAAATCTACCCTCGATATCTCTCTTGATGATGATACACCTGCTAATGCATCTTCTTCTAACAATTCTTTCGATAATAATGATGCATCTAACGGTTCTTCAAGTTTATCTGATGTGCAGGAATCATCTCGTGTACCTCCGTCTACTCCTCTACCTCAAACGTTACGCATCTCCAAGGATCACCCTGAATCGAACATCATTGGAGATCCACAAGAAGGAGTTAGAACACGGAGACAATTGGTTTGCGGATTTGCATGCTATGTATCTCAAATCGAACCAAGGAATGTTGATGAAGCTCTCCAAGATGACTACTGGATTAAAGCAATGCAGGAAGAGCTCCATCAATTCGAGCGAAACAAAGTCTGGGAATTGACGAAGCCTCCGAAGCAACACAATGTGATAGGTACCAAATGGATCTTCAAGAACAAGAAAAATGAAGAAGGTACTATCATCAGGAACAAAGCAAGGTTAGTTGCTCAAGGCTACTCTCAAGTAGAAGGTATAGACTTTGATGAAACTTTCGCCCCTGTAGCTAGACTCGAGTCCATTCGTATATTGTTTGCGATTGCTTGTCATTTTAAAATCAAATTATTTCAAATGGACGTTAAGAGCGCCTTTTTAAATGGGTTTTTAAATGAGGAAGTTTATGTGGCTCAACCGAAAGGTTTTGTGGATCATAAACTACCTAACCATGTTTTTCGTCTGAAAAAGGCTCTTTACGGTCTGAAACAAGCACCGCGAGCATGGTACGAAAGGTTGACAAAGCACCTTTTGGAAAAGGGCTACACTCGAGGGGGAGCTGACAGGACTCTCTTTTGTCAAAAGTTTGACAACTTGAAAATTCATAAGCGAATTTTCCAACTCAATGGGAACTAGCCATGAAGGGACTTGGAAGGAATCACAAAGTGAGAATGTAAGACGAAGAAACTGTACCGAAACTGTAGTATGATTGGAAGTCTACTATATCTCACGGCTAGTCGCCCGGATATATCCTTCAGTGTTGGGATTTGTGCGAGATATCAATCAGCACCGAAGGAGGTTCACCTGAAAGCGGTGAACGGATCATCCGATATATCAAAGGTACAATCAATTTCGGAATTTGGTATCCTATGGGAACGACTTTGGATATTGTTGGATACTCAGATGCCGATTGGGCTGGATCGGTGGATGACCGGAAAAGCACGAGTGGTGCATGCTTCTATCTTGGCCATTGCCTTGTTGCATGGCACAGTAAAAAGCAGAACTGCATAGCACTCTCGACTGCCGAAGCGGAGTACATTTCTGCAGGAAGTTGTTCAACCCAATTGATTTGGATGAAAAGCGTGTTGAGCGATTTCCGGATTTCAACATCTTCGGTAACCATTTTATGTGACAACACTAGTGCTATTAACATTTCAAAAAACCCTGTGTTGCACTCTAGAACAAAACATATTGAACTTAGATATCATTTTCTTAGAGAGCTAGTTGAATCAAACATTCTTCAACTGTCATATATTTCAACTGAGGATCAATTAGCTGATATCTTAACAAAACCTTTGGATCAAAAACGTTTTATTCACTTGCGTAAAGCAATTGGCATGCTTTCCTTGAAATAACTCTTTTGAAACCTTTGCTTAGGTTAGGTTTTGTTTTTGTTTTTGTTTTGTTCTTTATCTATGTTTTGTACATAGGACATTAATTGAGCATAAATCATAATTGACTTTAATTGCATCCTTTTATGCATTTAGAAATTTATTATGCTTTTGATGTCATAATATTTCAATGTTGCAATGATCATTTACGTTAATTAAACCATCTTTTAAGTGATCAAAGTCAATTTCTCTCTCAATGATCTCTTGGTATAGTCATTATCATATTTGATTGCTTAGTCGAGTATGAATTCGAGATCAATGGTTTGGTTGAATACCTTATATATTAAATAATTGATAGCCAATTGAGGGGGAGTCAATGAAATGTAAAATGCTCAAAAGATGTGGAAAGAGTTACATCCCATGAGGAGTGTGAAAACTACCACCACATGGAGAAAATGAAAAAAAAAAAATACTCCATGAATGAAAAGCAAATTTTGTTTTGAAAATTGTTGATGAAATTCATATTGAAATACTTGACTCAGTCGTATTTCATGGTTGGTATAAGGTGGGATTTTTAGTAAAAGATGCTCAAAGAGCCACTCCTTCAACAGATTGTCTAGATATATTATCTAACTTATCTGGGATTTCAAACATCTATTGATCTTGGTACTTCATTTTCTTTACTAAAATTGATGATTTGATAAAGGCATTACACATAAGATCAGGATAGATGTAATTGAAGTTGTTCAACTTTAAGTGTTTTAACTTTCGTAAATTTTCGTTTCATTTTTGGGTATTTTTGATAGATTTTGCATAATCTATTTCTTGTTGTATGAAACGATGTCTTTTGTTTAAAGTTGACATGGTAAAGTGCTTACATACTTTTTCTGGATTTTATGGAATTTTTCTGAATTTTTCTGGAGAAAAAGTTGAAGCCGATCCGGATCGGGGTAAGTGATCCGGATCCCGAACGCAGGATTCTTCCTGCGGGTAGCCGATCCGGATCACATTCTCGATCCGATCCGGATCACGGCTAGGGTTTTTATAAGAACAAGAGGATTTGATTTCTTTTACCCTAATCTTTTGTTCTAAAATCTCTAGAGCTTCTCTCTCTAGATTTCTTGCATTTTGGAGCTTCCAAACTCAAAGTTCTTCGGATTCAAGTAAGTTTTATTGATCAAAATCTCGGTTTTTCACAGTTTTTATGGTTTTCTTCAAACGTGAGTTGAAATCTTGGAACTTTTTCGTTTGTGAATGGTTTTTGATCAAATTTCTTTTGAAATAAGAACTCTGGGTCAATTAGTTTTGCTTTTATGCTGGGTTTTCTCAAGATAAACGAGTTTTTAGGCTTCGATTTCTAAAAATTCTGGTTTAGGGCATAAAAGAGGAATTTTTGAAAATCATGGAATTGATCTATTTTCAAAATTCTTTTTGGAAAACTAATTTGATTCTTGGCTTCTCTACATGATTATGATTGTCTAGGAACAATTTTTCAAATTTTTCAAAATTGACGATTTTTCATGTGTTCTTGAGTTGGTTTTTCACAGGACACCTTTCTTGAAACTCAAAGCACTGACAGCAATGGTGATCACCTGGATCATTTTCCTACTTGCTGCAATGGTCCATGTTAAGGACACTGCCAAACCTAAGAAAGCAAAGAGAACCAAGCGACTGAGAATGATTCCGACACGGATTCGGAAACGGACTCGATTGACTGGGATAACCTAGAGATTGAGGAAGATGTCCCTATTGTATCCAAGGGGAAAGCACCTGTAGAAACCTCAAAGACAAAGGTTCCTCCTACTGCCGCAGAAAAGGGAAAAGCTCCCATGGAACCAAGTCAAATCAGAACAAGAACAAAGACTGGTGCAAGGAAAAGAGGTAGTGCTCAGGGCATTTCAATCAACGAACCTATAGCTAGCCAGCCTCCTCCTCCGGAATTCATTAGCTCTACAAGAATCAAGGATTTTGAGAAAAGAGAATGTATCGGTGAGAGACATGTCAATGTCAAACCAATGATGGAACGCTCTGCAGCGTTTGGGAGGTTATTTAATCAAGCTGGTCTCGGTCCAATTTGCAACTTTCCCGAATCAACTGGGTATTGCCCGCACTCGGTTCGCATGTTTTACCAGAATGCTGTTGGGTTATAAGTAATTGGATCTAAATAGGGGAAAAAAACACCTAGAGGGGGGTGAATAGGTGTAAACAATAAACACTCAAAAAATCATTGCGCAAATAAACCCAATGCGGAAAAATAAAAGAACACGCAAGATTTTTACGTGGAAAAACTCCAAACCGGAGTAAAAAACCACGGGACCGATAACACGGCGAAATCCACTAGAATTAACACACGTACAAGGTGATATACCGTACTCACAGACGACTCAACCTTTTCATACGCTCCTAGTAGATCTTCCCGCTCGCTTCACGACGCTTCTCGAATCCACGATCCGCGCCCAACGCTGAATCCACAGCGTCCAACGTCGAGTCCACGACGTCCAACCGAATCCACGGTCTTCACCCAGTGGCACGCTTCGAATCCACGAACGTACCTCGCTCCGAATCCACGAGAGCGGTTGCACCTTGAATCCACAAGGCCACGCGAGTCCACGCGCCGATTTTGGGGTAAATCGTTGTTTGTTTGGGTGGTGATGATCCGCCGAATACTTAGATTAAAGATAGATCGGAAATACCATCTAAGTATTCATTGATTTGATTCTACTCAAAATGTGAGTATGGAAAACCTAGAATCAAATCAATCAATATAGATGAAGAAACATAGAATAAATCTATTGATTTCCTTTCTTCTCTATATATGTGGATTTTTTCTTTTCGGCTATTTTCTTCTGTAATAGCTCCTACCCTAGAAATGAATACAGGGCCTATTTATAGGTTAGAAACCCTAGGAAGAATATACGGATCAAAAACAGACTTTTCTGGAAAGAATTACCGACGGCGATCCGGATTAGATTTGGCGATCCGGATTGCAGAGGCACACAAGACGGTTTCCAGAAAATTGCTTGTTCGGGATCCGGATCGTAGTCCCCGATCCGGATTGTTCATACAGTTTCACCAAACATCACATTCGGGATCCGGATTGCAAATCCTGATCCGGATTGGAAAAGTGAAAAGGTAAAACCAGTGTTCGGGATCCGGATCAAAAGATGCTGTGATCCGGATTGAAACAGTGTATGAACAAAACACCCTTCGGGATCCGGATTGCAAGCCACGATCCGGATCCTGAACATGTCCCATGTCCAGTTTTTGATGTTTAAGCAATTAAAACCTCTTCCAGGTGTTTCTACACTATAAGAAGTATTCGGATCATCAAAAATCTTTAGTTAAACGTACCTGATCCTTTTGAATTCTTCTTTCTTGAGATTGAGGTATACGATCCAAAGTTTCTTCATCTTCAATCTTCAAGACTTAATACAATCACGAAATACGCCAACTCAAATTCCGTAACAATCTCCCCCTTTGGCGGTTTCGTGACAAAACACAAATCCACAAAAGAAAATTCAAAAAGATATTTTTGTTGCTATCACCATACAACAAAAATTTACAAAAGAGATCCAGAAATTAAAAACATGAGATAAACTCCTAGAACAGACTCTAGACTTAGACATCTGTAATCTCTGCACACAGAAGGCATTCTTGACAAACAAAATCGTTAGATACCTCAAGAATTGAAACATTCAAAACGAACTACAGAGATAGAGTTTATTCTCATCAAGACATTTGAAAAATTCAGATATGTAAGAGAATCATAGTTAAAACCAACATATCTTCTAAGCAATCGAAAACCAAATGTCAAAGTATGTTAGTCCAACATCAACTTGTTAGTAATATTACATACCCAAATAGTTAGTAGAATAGTTAGTAGGAGCATGCAACCAATCAACAAATAAAAACCAAAGTTGAGTTGAAGATACTTACCTTAATGTTCACAATCATTGATCATTGTCAAAGTTCTCAAAGTTCTCTCTAACTCTCTCCCCCTTTTTGTCACAAAACAAAGCCAAAACGTAGCAAGAGCTACAATATGTAAGGAGAGTTAAAAAAAATCTATTAATATGCACAAACTGAGAACTAAACTAAAAGTATCAATAAGACTAAAAACGTAAAATCCTGCACAAAAAGAAAAGAAAATGAGTTAAAATTGGTCAGTCGGCAGAATTGGAGTCGTCAGAATTTGTGCAACCCATGTTAGACAGTATCTTTCGCACCCGCTTGTCCATTGAATTTATCTTCTTCGTGATGGTAATGTGAGCTGCTGTCGTTATCTCAAGCTCATTGGCAATCCTTTGTTGTTCCTTCAAAATATGTTCCTGCTTGACGGAAAGTTGTTGTTGCAACTTGAAGATCGAAGTCAATGATGCTTCATCATCCGTGCCGTGTTCTTGTCGAGGTGTTGAAGCCGAGGTGCCGTCACAAGGTTTCTTTCCAATAACATGAGGCAATTTGTGAAGTGACTTCACAATTGTTGATTCATCTATCATCCCGCAACTGTGCTGATATGATGTTGAGCTTACATCAATATCAAACTTTTGTAAGATCCTCATGATGATTAGAGGAAACGGAAGTCGCTCAGAGGGGTGAGGATGCACAATGTACCTTGACATTCTGTTCCAAATTATATAGGGAATATTCACGTTCAATCCAATAGCCTTAGAGGGATGTCCTATTAGATATAGGAATAGCAGTCGCTCCCATCTCACAACCTTGGTGTGCATGTTTGGCAGAATGTTATAGCACGTTATGAAGTTTAAAAATCGGTACTCCAGTCGTAGATGTTTGGATCTGATACTTTTGCCATCAACGGATTGAGTCCCTTCCAAACAGATCCTGTCGACCACCGTTTGCCACAATGCACTTGTCAAACTTTTTCCTTTCAAAAAGTTAACCCCCGATGTGCTAGATTCCATTCCAAGCACTTCACCAATTAACTGCGGTGTAATCTTAATCTTCATTCCTTGGATGTTTGTATAGAAATGCATAGACCCATTTTCATTCTCGAGAAGTTGTCTCGCATTCGTGTAGAAGGTTCTCACACGATACAAGCAATATCCTAGAAGTTCAGGAAAACGGCAGATTTGAATAAGAGAAGCTTGCTCAATTAAGGTTCCAAATTCTGGTGAATGATTGCGAAGGGCTTCAATGTTGACATGACGTTCTCCGATGCATTCACGTCGTTCAAAGGCTCGAAGACGATCAGTATTAACGACTACCTCTTCAACACGTGGCGGAGAGTCAGGAGCTATTGGTGTGTCAATATTAGTGTCACGTCTTAATCCATAACGTCGAGCAAGTCGTTTCCGTTTCACAGAGATAGTTGGAGCAAACATCGGAGCTTTCCCAGTGTCCATGGGTGCTTTTCTTTTTTGTTTGGATTTAGTAGGCAATACCTCATCATCATCATCATCAGTCAACATATCCCAGTGTACTTCATCAGGGTTTTCTTCAAGTTCTGTGTCACTTATAACTTCCACTTCACCCTTTCGTTGGAGTTTCTTGGCTCGTTTCAGTTTGTTGGTTGCTCGTGTAAGTACCATCGTAACCAGTAGCAGGATTAACCAGGAGAGTGCCATTGGTGTGAGTGTTCTGAGTTTTGAGAAAATGTCCTGTGCAAACCAACTCAAGAACATATGAAAAATCGTCAATTTTGAAAAATTTGAAAAATTGTACCTAGACAATCATAATCTTGTAGAGAAGCCAAGAATCAAATTAGTTTTGTAGTATTCCGAACCCCCATGCAGCTTTTTCCCGTGAATCCACTGTTTAGACACCTGTTGATGGTGTATCTGGCCCATAGTGCATCAAGGGGATGCCACTGATGGACCCAGTGAGCTTAGTTAGCTGTTTTGGCCTTCGGCTGCTTATGCCGAATGTTAGAATTTTATTTAGGCCAAACGGAGGGTGGATTTGGATTCAGCGCGGAAAAACACTTGAGATTGGCTTTTGGTTTGCCCAATTCGGAGTCCGGATGCCCAAAAGCGGACACCCGGAAGTTTTGACAGTTTTTGGCGCTTGCGGGAGCCTCCGGCAAATTTTGGAGGCGGAATTTGGCGAAACGGACCTCGTTTTTGGAATCAGCGCGCGAAAACGGTCAAGACGGGCTATTTGCTGGTCAAATTTGTGCTTGGGTTACTGTTCATGCCGGAACAGTGTCGCCGGCGATCGCCGGCGGCGGCCGGCGGCGGCGGGCAGCGTCGGCGGGCGGCGGCGCCGCCGCGGGCAGGCGGCAGGCGGCGGCCCAGGGCGGGCGCAGGCGGCGGGCAGGCGCGCGGTCCACCGCGCGGGGCGTGCACCGGAGGCGGGCCACGTGGCGCCTTCCGGTTGGCCGGTGCAGCATTCGCGGTCCACGGAGTTTTGGGCCGGGTGCACGGTGGACCGGGTGGACGCGTGGCGGATCGGGATTGGCGGGACTTGGTGCGCGCGGTCCACGCGATGGCCGGGGCAGGTGACCGTACGCCGGGGCAGCCGGCCGACGTGCGCGGTGCACGGCCGTCGTGCGCGGTGCACGGCTTGTCGGGGACGCGTGGCACGCCGCCAGTGCTGGCTCTGGTGCACCGGGTGCAGCGGGTTTTTGGGCTTAGTGGGCTGGGCTGTGCTGTGGGCCGGGCCGCACTGTGCGCGCCCGGAAATCTGGGCCGGCCCGTTACTGTAGCCGCCCGAAAATCCCCAAGCGCCCGAAAGTGGGGACACAGAGGGTATTTTCCGAATTGTTTTTCAGCCTCTATATAATGCACAGTCCGAGCCTTCTTCTCCTCTATTGTTCTCCCAAACCGAGCCAAATCTGCAAATGCCTATTTCTAGCAAAATTTTCATCTTTTTGTCCTGGATCTTCCTACCAAATCTTAGAATTTTGGTGGCACGAATCCCGAGGTTCCCCATTTTACGGTGCGGCGCGACGTTGCTTACTTGTGTTCTTCCTTCGGCGCAGTGTTCGTGTTTTTGCTCCCCCGAGCTACCCCGACATCATTTTCCTGTGATTCTTGCACCAGTGGACTCCTAAGAGGTAGAACTTCATCTTTCGTTATAGTCGCGCTTTTCCGTTTCGAGGTTTTGGCACGGTTTTCGAGGCTACAAGTGACCCCCTTTTTCTGTATGGAATTCTTGACAGCAGTGGAGTGTTTCAGCCTTATCTTCGCGCACGAGTGTCTGATGGAAACGAGCTTATACAACTTTTGCATCTACGGATCGCAAGGAACGCGCTCGTATTTTTAGTGGATTTTTGTGAATTTTCCTTCGAGGTGATAATTAAGGATCTCTCTGTGAATAGTAATCTACCCTTAATCATGATTAGTGTTTGAGAGTGTCCACTTGCTGAATTTTTATCTTGGTGTACAGAACTCGGATTTGGGCGTGCAAGGTACCGTTGCGAAGCTATCGTCGCGAGGATCGCCAGGATATTTTTATTAGAATTTTCTGGACATTTGTTGCAGGTGATAATTTGACAGTTTAGTACTTGTGTTTGTATGTGGTAATTAGTGCTGTGATTGTGACCCTAGTGTAATTAGTGGATTCCTTGTTGTACCAGGAGTATTGTGGGGGCGCGGATTGGATTTTGGTATTCTCTGACTGTACAAGTTGGGACAGTTGCGCTTCAGGTGGGTGGTTGTTACACTCCTCTTTTTGTATGCCCACTAGGAATATCAGAGTACTGTGTTATAACAATGTTGAACGTGTTGATTGTTAGACTTGCATGCTCTAGGGAATCGCTTATTAATTCTGGAACTTATACCCGTGACAACATAGAATTAGAGGACTGCAAAACCAAGGTTTATTCATGTGAAACGGTCATCCTAGCTTATATCACTTCAACTGTTATACTTGGAAATTGGAACATTGCATGATTTAACTGATCACATGATTATTGTCATCTTTTACTGCTACACTATTTTGGACTTGACTTAGGAGAAACCATGCTTTTCTCTTTCTTCTTTCATTGTTGGCATTAGCGGCTTACTCGCTCAGGTTCGAGCGTATGTTGGACAGTGTAGGCAGGTATTGGGGAATTGGGGACAGGCTGAGTGGTCAGGGGGTTGCGGCGACCACGGATCTTGGGTGGTTGACCGGATTGTTTTATTGCATCAGATTGGGTGTTCGGGGATCGGGCTTACTTTAGTGGAGGGTTGTTCCCACTTTTTGAGTCTCGATCCAGTCCTGCTATTATGAGACAGTGGTTACAGAGATGTTGATACAGTGGTATATTTGTACTCGTGTGGGTCGCTCCCCTCGAGTGCCACTCCGGAGTAGGCTTTCCACGGTGTGAGCGCCGGCACCATGCTAGTTTCTTGAGTTCCACGGTGTGAGCGCCGGGCACCAGGCTGGGTTCTTGAGTTCGATGCAGCAGAGCAGGCAGTGCCAGTGTTCACTGGCGGTCAGATTGGGTCTTTATGACAGGCTTCTTGATTCTGATGCATCACTTTTCCATCCTTATTGGTTGGTCATGTAGAGGCATATTAGGGATAGCATTTTTATCAGTCGCTTTATTTATTAGCCTCCCTTCTCTTCTTTCCTTTTTGCCTCTGAGCACCTGGTGGGCATATCTGAGCTGAGGCTTTACCCACTAGGGGAGGCTACTGTTTATAGTAGTACTGACCCCCATTGTTTTTCTTGTTCCTTCTTTTCCCTTGTTTTGCAGAGTCCTCTGTGGGAGTTGCTGGGCCATCAGCAACTGATCGAGGTAAGCGCATCGCGGACTAGTTAGAGAGCCACCGAGGGTCGTAGCTGGAGATTTTTGGGTACCAGGACTTCTCAGACAGTTTTTCTTTCTTTTCTTTTGGGGACTGGCTTCTGCCAGCTGTTTGTATTTATAGTTGTGAGCTGGGAGAGACATCTGTATTTATTTTACTGTTGTACCTTTTACTTCCAGCATCTGTCTGAGATACAGTAGTTTTATTTCAGCTCTGATTATTATGCTCTTTTATTATTATTTCTTATCTGAGCAGGTTACCGACGCTTCGTGTATGTGGGAAATACCGCATGCACGGCGGATCTGTGGACGGGCCCGGGTTCTGGTTTACACCCGGGGCGTGACAGATTAAGTTGGTATCAGAGCTTAGGATAGGTCAGTTGGGACTTAGGAAACCCTAGGCTTTTGGACAGACCCTAGGATTATAGGGCGTGAGTGGCGTGACTTGTTGCGAAAGTCGGTGATTTTATTGTTAACTCTTCCTGTGAGTGAAGAGTGATCGACATAGTCTATTTCTGTTGAACCATTATGTTGGCTGCAGACAACATAAGGTTACAGAAATAGGGGGATGTCTTTTGACTTTCGCCAGATTGGGTCGTGTGGGGTTTTGTTGCTGATGTTTGGTTTCTTGTGGCAGGATGCCTCCTCGACGTCGGATTCCCACTCGGGGTGTCCCTTAGCCCCTGCTGAGCCAGAGCAGCCTACACCACCCGAGCTTGCTGAGTTGAGGGCCTTGGTGGCCCAGTTGGCGGAGGGTCAGCGCCGCCAGGAGCAGAGGATTGAGCAGCTGCTTGCTCAGAGGGAGGCACCACCCCCAGCTGTTCCGGAGGCCCTGTGCCTCTGTTGCACCTTTTGTGCCGTCAGCGCCATCTTCGAGTAGCGGGGCTTCTGCGGCGTTGTAAGCCCTTGACTACGGAGGAG
>JAQOTM010000946.1:52500-67814 GCA_029168755.2 Tillandsia fasciculata | reverse complement strand
CAAACGAACGGCAACACCCGCCAAGACTCTGCAAAACAAAGGAGAGAAAGGACAAAAAGGGGAAAACCCCCGACGGGCGTGAGAACTACGCAAAAAGGGAGTTCTCAGTGGGTATCGCCACTAGGCCCGACGATCAGCCCACCAAGACTACTAGAGGCAAAAGATAACTAAAGCAGTAAAACTCGACACACAGTGGCAAAGACTACTCCGTTAGTGAGCTGAACTCGAGGCTGGAGCGACCCAGCATCGAGTAAAGTATCACTGCTATCACTGCATCACTGACCCACACAAATATCACGTATCACTGTAATCACTGTATATGTAGCAGGACTGGATCAAGACCAAGATCAAGTGGGAAAAACCCTCCACAAAAAGGGAAACCCGATCCCCAACTGAAATAACTGGAAACAATAAGTGGAAAACTCCAACCACTAGAGAAGCCTGATACCCAATCTGATGCATAAACAATCTCCGGTCAACCGCCCAATGTCCGCGGCTGCCGCAATATCCCATGAACCACTACCTATCACAATCCGGCACAACCTGTCCCCGACACTGAGACCCCAGCTATACTATCACAAATCCCTGCTCGAACCCGAGCCACGCGAATCTAGTATCTAGAAAGAAAAGGAGAAGAACAAACATGGTTTCTCCTAAGTCATAACCCAACATGAAAGTGTAGCAGTAAAAGGTGGCCTAGCTATATGTCCATACATGCATGCTTTTATCCTCAAAGCAAAATAAAGAAGAATAAACCTCATGCCAAAATTATCAATGACCATACCTGTACATAATCCTCAATCCATAATGGCTCCTCAGAGTAGAACCTGCACATAACTACATAATCCTCTCCCAATGCATAAACCAGCCTCATAAAAGGTTATGTGCTAATATGGCATGATAATTAATCATCTATGGTATCCTTGCCTTAGGTAAGCTTCCACTAATCATCCACATGAATATTTGATTAATACCATTGTCATACTGTGAACGATTCACTTGCAATTTTTATAAAATCCTCATTGTTAAACTTACCGATCAATCCCCGCCATTGTACCATACACTTGCATGCAATGTTAATATATATAACAATTAGAGAACCGTCCACCGGTTCCGAGGATAAGGCACCCACCTGAAGTGCTGACTGTCCCAAATCGTACAGCTGAAAATACCAAAACTCCAAATCCTTGCTTCCACAATTTCAGCACACCCGAAATATTCCTGGTACAGTACAAAGCTCACTAATTACACTTAGGCTCCCAATTATAGCATTAATAATCACATACAACCTCGAATTCTGAACTGTTAAATTATCACCTGCAGAAATTGCCCAGAAAATTCCAATAAAAATATCACGGCGATCCTCGCGTCGATAGCTTCGCAACGGTACCTTGCACGCCCAAATCCGAGTTCTGTACATCAAGATAAAAATTCGGCAAGGGGGCACACTCATACAAAATCTGTATTAAGGACAGATTACTGTTCACAGAGAAAACAGTAATTTTCACCTCGAAATAAAATTCACAAAAATCCAATAAAAATACGAGCGCGTTCCTTGCGATCCGTAGATGAAAAAGTTGTATAAGCTCGTTTCCGTCAGACGCTCGTGCGCAAAGATATGGCCGAAATACTCCGTTGCTGTCAAGTAAATCCACACAGAAGATGGGGTCACTGTTTGCCTCGGGATCCGTGTCAAAACCTCGAAACGGGAAAGTGCGACCAAAACGAAAGATGAAGTCCTACCTCTTAGGAGTCTGCCGGTGCAAGAATCACTAGAAAATGATGTCGGGGTAGCCCAGGGGAGCAAAAACACTATCGCTGCGCCGAAGAAGAACACTAGAAAGCAACGTCGCGCCGCACCGTAAAATGGGGAACCTCGGGATTCGTGCCTCCAAAACTCTTGAAACTTGGCAGGGAGATCAAGCACTTAGAGATGAAAAACTTTGCTTAAGGAAGCTCGGGGAGATCTTGCACAGGTTGGGAGAGAAAGCCATTTGAAGAGAGCTCGGGCTGCCTTTAATAGGCTGAGGAAACAATTGGGATAATTCCCATTGTGTCCTCGATTTCGGGCGCTCGGCCCAATTCGGGCGCGCACAGTGCGGCCCGGCCCAGGACTTCCGGGCGCGCACAGTGCGGCCCGGTCCACCGCACAGCCCAGCCCAGCACTCCCCCAGGCCCCGCTGCACCCGGAGCACCTGAGCCCGCAAATGACGGCGCGACACGTGGCCCGGCATCCCGTGCACCGCGCACGTCGTGCCGTGGACCGCGCACGTCGCGGCTGACCCGGGCGTACGGCCACCTGCCCCGGTCACCGTCACCGCCGGTTGCGTGGACCGGGAGCACAACACCGGACCAACCACCTCACGCCACGTGTCCACCCGGTCTACCGTGCACCCGGGCCCAAACTCCGTGGACCGCGTCTGCTGCGCCGGCCAACCGGAAGGCGCCACGTGGCCCGCCTCCGGTGCACGACCTCCGCGGTGGACCGCGCCCTGCCCGCGCACCTGCGCGCCTGCCCGCGGCCTGCCCGCGCCGCGTGCCGCCGCCTGCCGCCTGCCCGAGGCTGCGCCGCCGCCCGCCGCGCTGCCCGCCGCCGCCGGCCGCCGCCGGCGATCGCCGGAACAGTAAAGTACTGTAGCAACCTCCAAAAACAGCAAGTAAATAGCCCATCTCGACCGTTTTCGCGCGCTGATTCCAAAAACGGTGTCCGTTTCGCCAAATTCCAATCCGATAAATCGCCGGAGGCTCCCGGAAAGGTATCTTTGATCCGAATTTCGCGCCGAGTCCAAATTGATATCCAAAATGCGCGGAAACACCACTAAACATCCGACGGGGTCTCCCGGTTACCCACGTGATCCATTTGAAGCCCCGAGTTCAGCACTTGTGTCCAAATTGGCGCACGAACACCGCCGAGATGCCCCATAGGGCTCCAGAAGCTGCTGGTGACACTGTAGAAGCCCTGCAAAGATCCGGGTCACCACATCCTCTCCCACTAAAAGAAAGTTTCGTCCTCGAAACTAAAGCAACTCCCAAGGAGTCTCAGAAACCAGGGGTCAAAACTCAACACCGCCGTCTCCAGCTTCCAAGTCACCTATCACTCCCCGTGATTACTCCACAGCAACATCATCAGCAACAACCAGAACGGCATAGCCCGATTGCGCACTTCCCTCACCTCATGAGCCGGAATTCGCAATGGGCGTCTCTCGTACTCCAAACTTTCATAGACCTCAAAAGGAACGAGTCAATCACGGGCGAGGGGTCCAAAACATAACACTCCAGAGCTGAGACGCAGAGAAACCTCAAAACTCCAACAAAAGACTGGGGAAAAGGGACGAACAGCCCGAGCAACGCGCTCAAAATCACTCCCAAGAGCCCATTCAACCAAAGCGACCCGAAACACATCCACACAAACACCTGCACAGAAAAGGGGCCCAAACAAGCAGGGGTTCACACTCAGTCGCCCACAAAACTCAACCACCCAAGTGGATTGCTCAGCCGCAGCCTCTCAACAAAAAGGGATCCCCTGGGACACAAACTCAAACCCTGCACACCAGAATGGCCCCACACAGCGCCAGCTATGGAACCGTCAAACTCAACTCCCAGATAGCTCTTCTGCTCCAGGTATCCGCCACCACAGTGGCCCTGCCGGGGTGATACTGGATGCTCAACAAAATCCAATGGTAGCCCTACAGCCACTATGGGAGGTATCACTATAACTCGCAAATCCATCTCCCCCCACTGACCAGGTTAAAATCGGCACTGGTACCAAACTCATCACCCGCTCATCAAGCTCTGCTGGCACTATCCAGTCCACGAGCTCCTCACCCCAACCATAACCGTCGATCTCGACCAGTCATAAACAGCATCCATTTTGGCCAGATTTCCACCGCCGCCCCTACGGCTTGGATAAGTAATCCAGGAAGATATGCTCTCGAAGCTAGAACTTGTATCACCACGACTTGGCATAAGGCTCCTTCCTCACAGATCTTGACACACCATCTACAAATGCTGCACAAGCTTTAAATCACTCAGGGAGGGGGTAAAACAAAAATATCCCTGGAGGATGCCGCTATCAAACCGTTCAAGGCCAACTGGAACACAGAATTCCTCAATCTAGAGGCAACAGGGCCGTAGTCAATCCTTTGGCTTCACTGTACTCGTAATGCCCCTACCGTGTCCTGAACACCATCTAGACAAAGCCCTCAGTTGAAATTCCAATTGGTGCAGGCATCATACAATAACTGCCAGAATATAGCTCCATCAAAAGATTCAAAATAATGCCTGGACCTGCCTGGGCTCCAATCCCAAAGGGCTCTCACCGTCGTGTATCAACAACATGGCACTAGGTCAAACAGACCCTCGATCCAACAGATCCCTGTACGGTTGCGATCAACTGTCCCAGCTCTTACAGATAACATCCAAGCGGTGCTATTGAGGTTGGCGCGGTCTCCAAAAACCACGTCAATCACAATCTTAATCTCCCTCTCTGCCGGTATAATCATCGGCTCAGGTTGTCTCACACCCGGGATCTCACGAGCAAAAGGGATATCCTTAAGTCCCGCTGCTGCCGTAGGCACCTCTCACCCTGTCGCTGTAACCTGTGTGCTTTAACAGTCTCAACAAACAAAATGCCTTCCAATATCCGCCTTGCAGAAAATCGCAGTCCTTTAACTCAGCGGTCAGACATCCTGTGGCACTACGCCAACCAATCCCAAGCACTGGGTCAAACACCAAGCTGCCACAAATACCAATATGTCTGCTGGCAAAACTCACGGCCTCGACTGCACTAGGCATAACCCACAAGCCTTCCCCACTTGCACAATACCAACAGTACCCTGTACCTCAAGTGCATGTGGTAACGACTCTACCTCTAATCCATGCAGGAATGTGACATGTCCTAACTCCGACTGCTGTGATGAATTCATACCTGCGACAACTCAATCCACTACCGTGGCGCCCTCCAACCGGGCGGCACAGATTCATCCGCTCGATGCAAGTGGTCATCGCTCAGCCTGCCAAAATATCTAGACCATTCACAAAGGGAGCACGACCTCTGTCCATGTTCACACTGAGGTGCCGAATGTGGTCTCTCGCAGATAGCCAATCCACGCTACCGCTGCGCCATCCTGATAAAAGGGCTGTTGCTGTCATCGGGGTCCACCCAACCCCTGACGTCTCAGAAATCCACCTGGATATCCTCGTCATACTACTAAGCACAATTGATTCATGCAATTCCTTATACAATTATCCTTACTAAGCTCACCCCTCAATCACAAATATTGCACCCCAAACATGCCAGTTATCAATCACACAGGGTAACATCTCCTTTGGTTAAGCTTTACATAATCCGTCCACAAGGATATCCACCATCCTGGAAGGGCAAACGAAAAATGTCTCTGCCGGCCGATCTATCCTCCGTCATCGGGCATCAAGCGCCTCTATCCAGAACTTGCCTCTGATAGCAAATCCCCATCCAAAAGAACTGCAGCGCCAGCTCCATAAACACTGCCTCCACCATCGAAGCACCCCAAAATCCAAAACCTGCACCAGAGGGTCCGAATAACGGAAGGGTATACTGGCGCAATCCACTCTCAGTCACGGACATCCTATGCGCCTTGTCCCCCAAATCATAGAGCGCGCAGTTCGATAACTGCGTAACCCTTTGACACAAAGAGGCTTCCAAGTAGTCTCTCCATCACCACCAGCCACGATTCTACCCCAAGAGGCTCCAAACTTAATCCTAAGAATCGGGGTGGTTTATCTGCCGAAACTGGCTCAACTGGTCATTGGTGTCCCAAAGCTCATCAGCTGTCAACTATCCACCCTGTCTCGGCGCCTCGGCACTAAACATCGGCACAAAGGGGCTACTCACTCCATCAATACCACAGAAATCGCCGCCCTTGAGGATACTGCAATCGGGTGGTCTCAGAAGGGAGCACTGTCGAGCTGCCCGCCGCTCTGACAACTGTGTCACAAAACCAGATGCTCGCTCACTCTGCCGCTGATAAGCCTCAGACAATTCTGTCATCTGGGTCCGGAACTCTCTGACCTCAATCCGGGTATCCGGCCCAAACCAACCGCTCAAGCTCAACTGCCAAGACAGGATGCACAAGGGTCCCAAACCCAGCGTCGGGGAGACACCGCTCGCCACGACGAAACCACAAATCAGCACACAACAACGCTCGACCCAATCTGGCGAAAGTCTAGAGCATGTTACCCATTCCACAGCGTTATGTTGTCTGCAGCCAACATAACTACTTAGGAGAATAAACATGCCAATCACCCCTCCCGTTCCTTGGGAGAGGAGCAAGACTCAATCAGGACTCTCGCTACAAGTCACGACTCTCACGAAGTCATCCTAGGGTCCAACCACAAGCCTAGGGTTTCTAAGTCCACCATGACCTATCCCTAAGCTCTGATACCAACTTAATCTGTCACGCCCCGGGGTCGAAACTGCGACCCGGGTTCGCCAACAGATCCGCCACCTATGCCAAACCCGCATAGGCGAAGCGTCCTACCTGCAAAAAGAGCTACAGCTAAACAGATATCAGAGCTAAAAGATAAAACTGCTATAGAAATAAAATCAACCACTGTACAACTGAAGATAAAACAACAAGGTCCATCTCCCAAAAGATAATCATACAATAACCTCGAGTACAAAACTCATAACTCAACAGGGAGATATCTCAATACAATATCAGTGTACAAGCTCTCAATACATCATATCCTCACTACATCAGTCTCTCAAAAGGGAAAATAAAAACCAATCTACCGACTAAACTGAAGATCTCCTCAAAAGGGGGGTACCGCTACTCTCCAAAGATGGGTCTGGATTTAGCTCGCTACTCCCTCACCACGATCAGCAACCACAGAACGGCAACACCCGCCAAGACTCTGCAAAACAAAGGAGAGAAAGGACAAAAAGGGGAAAAACCCCCGACGGGCGTGAGAACTACGCAAAAAGGGAGTTCTCAGTGGGTATCGCCACTAGGCCCGACGATCTGCCCACCAAGACTACTAGAGGCAAAAGATAACTAAAGCAGTAAAACTGAAAGGAGAAGCGGGAAACACTCTACAGCTACCATGCCTCTACCAACAATGCTCAAATGGGGAAAACACTGATAAAGATATGCAACACTCGCACACGAGGTACTCAATCGACCCAATCGAGCTGACTGCCACATGGGGTCCAGTCAAACCTGCGCCCACCTACAACCACCTCCCGCTGACGGGCAGGAATTACGTAGGGCGTCCAAACGGACTAACTCGCTATCGAGTAGTGGCTCATGCAGGCCATAGTCAAAATCCATGCCCTCTCTCTCAGAACGGATAGACTCCAGATGAACAACCTCTCGCGCAATGGTCAACGAACTCACATCGACCACGGGACCACCGTCAATCCCCAAACGGTTCCCGACAACACTAGCACTGGTCTATGCATAGCCGCTAGACTCCACTCCGTCCCCCTGACACGAGTGCAACAATAAAGTAAATATCTGTAATAAACCCAATCTGATGTCACCAGTAAACACTGGTACTGCCTGCTCTGCTGTCGAACTCAAGAACCCAGCATGGTGCCCGGCGCTCACACCGTGGAACTCAAGAAACCAGCATGGTGCCCGGCGCTCACACCGTGGAAAGCCTACTCCGGAGTGGCACTCGAGGGGAGCGACCCACACGAGTAAAGTATCACTGTATCACGCATCACTGCATCAAATATCACTGTATCAAGTATCACTGTATAGCAGGACTGGATCAAGACCAAGATCAAGTGGGAAAAACCCTCCACAAAAAGGGAAACCCGATCCCCAACTGAAATAACTGGAAACAATAAGTGGAAAACTCCAACCACTAGAGAAGCCTGATACCCAATCTGATGCATAAACAATCTCCGGTCAACCGCCCAATGTCCGCGGCTGCCGCAATATCCCATGAACCACTACCTATCACAATCCGGCACAACCTGTCCCCGACACTGAGACCCCAGCTATACTATCACAAATCCCTGCTCGAACCCGAGCCACGCGAATCTAGTATCTAGAAAGAAAAGGAGAAGAACAAACATGGTTTCTCCTAAGTCATAACCCAACATGAAAGTGTAGCAGTAAAAGGTGGCCTAGCTATATGTCCATACATGCATGCTTTTATCCTCAAAGCAAAATAAAGAAGAATAAACCTCATGCCAAAATTATCAATGACCATACCTGTACATAATCCTCAATCCATAATGGCTCCTCAGAGTAGAACCTGCACATAACTACATAATCCTCTCCCAATGCATAAACCAGCCTCATAAAAGGTTATGTGCTAATATGGCATGATAATTAATCATCTATGGTATCCTTGCCTTAGGTAAGCTTCCACTAATCATCCACATGAATATTTGATTAATACCATTGTCATACTGTGAACGATTCACTTGCAATTTTTATAAAATCCTCATTGTTAAACTTACCGATCAATCCCCGCCATTGTACCATACACTTGCATGCAATGTTAATATATATAACAATTAGAGAACCGTCCACCGGTTCCGAGGATAAGGCACCCACCTGAAGTGCTGACTGTCCCAAATCGTACAGCTGAAAATACCAAAACTCCAAATCCTTGCTTCCACAATTTCAGCACACCCGAAATATTCCTGGTACAGTACAAAGCTCACTAATTACACTTAGGCTCCCAATTATAGCATTAATAATCACATACAACCTCGAATTCTGAACTGTTAAATTATCACCTGCAGAAATTGCCCAGAAAATTCCAATAAAAATATCACGGCGATCCTCGCGTCGATAGCTTCGCAACGGTACCTTGCACGCCCAAATCCGAGTTCTGTACATCAAGATAAAAATTCGGCAAGGGGGCACACTCATACAAAATCTGTATTAAGGACAGATTACTGTTCACAGAGAAAACAGTAATTTTCACCTCGAAATAAAATTCACAAAAATCCAATAAAAATACGAGCGCGTTCCTTGCGATCCGTAGATGAAAAAGTTGTATAAGCTCGTTTCCGTCAGACGCTCGTGCGCAAAGATATGGCCGAAATACTCCGTTGCTGTCAAGTAAATCCACACAGAAGATGGGGTCACTGTTTGCCTCGGGATCCGTGCCAAAACCTCGAAACGGGAAAGTGCGACCAAAACGAAAGATGAAGTCCTACCTCTTAGGAGTCTGCTGGTGCAAGAATCACAGAAAATGATGTCGGGGTAGCCCAGGGGAGCAAAAACACTATCGCTGCGCCGAAGAAGAACACTAGAAAGCAACGTCGCGCCGCACCGTAAAATGGGGAACCTCGGGATTCGTGCCTCCAAAACTCTTGAAACTTGGCAGGGAGATCAAGCACTTAGAGATGAAAAACTTTGCTTAAGGAAGCTCGGGGAGATCTTGCACAGGTTGGGAGAGAAAGCCATTTGAAGAGAGCTCGGGTTGCCTTTAAATAGGCTGAGGAAACAATTGGGATAATTCCCATTGTGTCCTCGATTTCGGGCGCTCGGCCCAATTCGGGCGCGCACAGTGCGGCCCGGCCCAGGACTTCCGGGCGCGCACAGTGCGGCCCGGTCCACCGCACAGCCCAGCCCAGCACTCCCCCAGGCCCCGCTGCACCCGGAGCACCTGAGCCCGCAAATGACGGCGCGACACGTGGCCCGGCATCCCGTGCACCGCGCACGTCGCGCCGTGGACCGCGCACGTCGCGGCTGACCCGGGCGTACGGCCACCTGCCCCGGTCACCGTCACCGCCGGTTGCGTGGACCGGGAGCACAACACCGGACCAACCACCTCACGCCACGTGTCCACCCGGTCTACCGTGCACCCGGGCCCAAACTCCGTGGACCGCGTCTGCTGCGCCGGCCAACCGGAAGGCGCCACGTGGCCCGCCTCCGGTGCACGACCTCCGCGGTGGACCGCGCCCTGCCCGCGCACCTGCGCGCCTGCCCGCGGCCTGCCCGCGCCGCGTGCCGCCGCCTGCCGCCTGCCCGAGGCTGCGCCGCCGCCCGCCGGCGCTGCCCGCCGCCGCCGGCCGCCGCCGGCGATCGCCGGAACAGTAAAGTACTGTAGCAACCTCCAAAAACAGCAAGTAAATAGCCCATCTCGACCGTTTTCGCGCGCTGATTCCAAAAACGGTGTCCGTTTCGCCAAATTCCAATCCGATAAATCGCCGGAGGCTCCCGGAAAGGTATCTTTGATCCGAATTTCGCGCCGAGTCCAAATTGATATCCAAAATGCGCGGAAACACCACTAAACATCCGACGGGGTCTCCCGGTTACCCACGTGATCCATTTGAAGCCCCGAGTTCAGCACTTGTGTCCAAATTGGCGCACGAACACCGCCGAGATGCCCCATAGGGCTCCAGAAGCTGCTGGTGACACTGTAGAAGCCCTGCAAAGATCCGGGTCACCACAGGTACAGGGTAAGATATCTATCAATAATAGTGCAAGATAAGATAATGCGTCAACAACAGAACTCAAGTACCCAATCAATGCCAGTATTTGGTCACGAGGAACTCAGCTCATACCACCTAGCTGGCACCTAACAGGCTGACATAACCCCGCACCCACTGTGCCTAACTGGGGGCTCACGGGTCCTTCCTCTAGACCACTTTACCGGTAAAGAACATCGTTGCGGTCATGACTCCGCTGATGTACGTGAAGTACAGCGTGCGTGGTAGTCCTCATGCTATGATCAAAAGCTCACGGTCTAGTGACCAAGTAATCGGCAATAAGCCGAGATCCCAACAGGGAAATCATCTATCATATCGATCAAGGTCTATCATGCGTATCTGAACATCAAGTAGTATCTATCAATCATGCATATCGGAACATCGAGTAGTATCTATCAATCAGGATCAATCAATCATGCATATCGAAATATCAACAATATATCGGCTGACAGGAATCAACAGGTATAACCCGATCATGACATCTATGTAATAGATATGGAAACTGACAAGTAGCTGTATATCATGTATCTACGGAATCAATGTCTATCGAACAATCATGCGGTATATAGATCAACTCATCAGATATAATCAAGACATGAACACTGACAAGCAGATGTATATAGTGTGTCTCAAGGGAATCAAGATTTATCACGAATAATCATGGAGCATAAACCATAATAATCTAAGCTAATCATGAACAGGTCTAATGAAATCATATCAATCAGAAGGATCAGGATATGTCAAATAGGTCATATGGATCTAATCAGCAGGGCAAATCAATAACAGTGTCCGACTGGACTAAAGCAACCAGAGGGCCAAAAAGCTAGAGCCCGGATCGAAGTAACCCACCTGGATAAAGGTAGACCCTCGAACTCCGCACAGCTACTGGGAGGCTGGTGCTGAACAACTGGGCCCTGTATAAGAAGATCTGATCAGTAATAGACTCGCACATACCCATCCCGACGACAACACTGTAACAGAATGCTTGTACGGGGTAAAACTGTCGATTAATCGGGCGGAAATCCTATTCCTGATCAACGAGAACCTACGAAACTTTAACAAGATGCTTGTAGGTGTGTAATCACTATCTAGAGACAGCCACCAAGCCCAATTTGTGTTTTAGTCCATAATATATTTTAATTTGCATAAAACATTAAGTTAATCCACTGTTTCGACTCGTTCTTGGAATCCGGGGGTCCAACGACGACGCCGTAGTTCCAGCGCGTCCACATTTGATGAGACAGACCCCGTGCTCACAACTTTGGGTCAACGCGAAACCCGAGAGCAAAGTTAGCTCTTTAACTCTTTATGTTAATTGCACTACTTTGCCTTGATCTTAACATCTAGAAGTCCAAAACTACGCGGTGAGTTTCAGCGCGTTCAGGATGACGAGACGAAGCTCGTGCTCACAAGAGTTGGCTGACACGGATCCCGAGGGCAAAGTTGGCCCATAATCTTTTAGTGTTCAATATGCAACATTGCACAAACTTAATCTATACTTGACCAAGACCAGAGTTTAATGGAGCATGGTGTTAAATAATTGTTAAGGATCATGGTGCTCACCTGAGGCTCGCCTGAGATCGGCCGGAATAGTGGCCGGAGCAACACCACCCACAATGCCCGAGCTCGGTTTGGGTGTTCCTGAACAGCACAGGTGCAAACCTGTGACCAAGAGAAGCATTAGGTAAATGGAGGTCCCAGAAGCTGCTGGGTGCAAGTGGGGTCGAGCCCCGGCGGCCGGAGGCGGCGGCGGCCGGAGATGAGCCCGAAATGGGTGGCTCGGATACAACAAGTGAAACCATGGTACAGGGGTGCCCCAGACCCAAACAAACATGATGGGACACAAAAAGACCATATTTAAGTCTTACCTGCAGAGGTGGTCGGAGCCCGGAGCACCGGGGATCGCCGGAGGTGGAACTTGAAGGCCGGGACGGGTGCAACTACAAGGTTACCATGCTCACGTTAGAACCTGCATGCAACCTTATGCGACGTCTTAAAAAGCTCAACTAAGCTTACCTGGGTCGCGGCGCGGCGGCTGGGTGCAGCGGCCATCGCCGGCGGCCAAGCCAACCGAGCTCGGGAAAATTCGGAGGGCTCTAATGGCGGATTCTTTCCTACACTTCGAGAGGCCCCCGCCTTGGATCAGATGGTCCTCTCAGGTCTGTGAGGCTAGCCGGGTGTGTGGCCGGCGGCATCGGGCAGCGCGGCGCCGAGCGTGGGGATCGGCTAACGGGAAGAAGAACCCGTTTCTAGGGCAGCCCCGATCGGCGTGAATCTGCAACTGATGGTGGCCAAACTCGCTGGGCTCCTTGCAGTCACCAAGGAGGTGAGATCCACCGTTTCAGATCTCCGGTTTGACGGCCAGATGTATGCGGCGCCCGAGATTGGCTAACAACGATAATTCCGGCGGTGTCGCTTCCCGCCGGCGATCGAGACGACGGCGCCGGCTGGACCTGTACCCGGAGGATCCCCTCGGTGTCAGGAGCCTGATTCTAAGGTTCCAGGGCCAAAGTAAAGCATAAACTTTCAAAAGCTTACCTCGCCGGAAGAAGAAGTAGGAGAAGGTTGCTCCTGCGGCGGCGCTCGGCGGCGGCAGGGCGCGGGTTCACCTCGGCTTGGTTGCTGCTCCACAGGGAGTCCCCAGGTGCAGTTGGAGGTCGCCTAGATCCTTGGGTAGACTCCTCAAGCCTTGCACCCGAGATGAAGGAGAATCGGCTTCACCTTCTTTTCCGGCGACGTGGGGGTGGCGGCTGGTGCGGGGAGGTCCGGGGAGTGCGGCAGAGAGGGAGGAAGGAGGTTGAGGATGCGGCTAGGGCAAGAGCATTAGGGTTT
Organism: Tillandsia fasciculata; assembly: GCA_029168755.2. Lineage (NCBI taxonomy): Eukaryota > Viridiplantae > Streptophyta > Magnoliopsida > Poales > Bromeliaceae > Tillandsia > Tillandsia fasciculata. Next base: position 54,541 of record JAQOTM010000946.1, on the reverse strand, counting down.
CTTGCAAAACCTAAGCTCGAATAAGGTGTATAAATAGTATATACATGCACTTTGCACTTTAGCCCTCCATCTTTCACCATTCCCAGTTAAGTCCTTCACAGCCCTCACAATCTCACACTTAGGTCCCTCTCTGTGCAGTGGCACGCATTACGAGGCAGGTTTTATGGGGTTTATAGTGTAAAAACCACACTTTTCGCTGTATTTTACGCTTTTCGAGAAGATCCGATCGTCAGATCGAAAAACGGACTTCGCCAGGACGTCCAGAACGAAGAAACCGTTAAAATCCACTATTTGAAGTGCTATGTTCGGCTTCCGGATAGCGAAATGGCTCAACGTTGGTGCTAAGGGGATTCAAAATTCGAGTTTACTGTTCATGTACAGTACCAAGGCACTGTGCACTTAAGTCGTGGGTCCCGCCCGCTTCTTCGTCAATTTCTGGAAGATTCGACCGTCGGATCTGAACATGCTTAATATGGTTTTCACTCGATTCGACGAGACGGTCGTGCTGGTGATCTCGGATCTTCGAGATTAGGCTCGGATTGCAAAGTGATATTTTTGGCCCACTAATTGTGCAATTTACACTGCAGAAAAGGGGGTCACTTACAAATTTCGAAATTCAACTTGACTTTTATTCTTTTCCTTTTTTTTATTTAATTATAAAATTTCAAGTTCTTACATATTAGACCAAGTGATATCGAAAATATTGTGAAATTAATTTAATTTCTAATAGTTTAAATGGTCTACATCACATTCAATAATTCCGATTGTCGATTTGGAAGCTCCATCATCGAATATAAATTGGTGGCAACGGATCCCGTTTGCTATCGATAGCATTAATTCCAACTCAACCAGCTCAACTATATATATAGTATTTTCCATATATATATATATATATATATAGAGCCCGGCTGGAATGCTATCGATAGAACCAAACAATTGGTGTTACCAATTTTTTTACCGTTAGATCTATCTCTTTAATCATTTCCACCTTTTGAATTATACTATTCAACCAACCACCCACTAAACTCTAGGAGACCACTGTCATCCTAACCGCACATCTCTTAATCCAAAAGCTAAAAACTTGATTGAACCAATAACTTGGTGCATTCGATAGCATAGTACCTACTTTATATATATATATATATATATATATATATATATATATATATATATATATATATATATATATATATATATATATGCTGGAATACTATCGGTAGCAAATGGATTCTTTTGCCACCGATTTGTTTTCGATAATGGAGCTTTCAAAACGACAATCAGCACCATTAAATATAGTTCATCCAAGTATTTGGTGCTATCGATAGCATAGTAGCTAAACTCTATATATAGCACTAGGCTACTATATTATTAATAGCATCAAATAATTGGTGCTATTAGGTTTTCGACCCTTGGATGGAGGGATATGTGATTAGGATATCATTTACCTAGTGATCAAAGAAGCTCAAAATTAATAATTTTAATGGTCGTAGTGAGCCGTTAGCAAGTTTAACAGTATAAAAATATTCAAATCATGTAAAGTTTTAATAAAAAAAAAAATATACTATATAAAATAAGATCAATATCTTTAACCTAAAATTTTAGTATCATATCATCACATTTTGTGAGATTTTTATTTTCAACAGTTGATTTTGAGCCATTTTGATCACTAGGTAAATGATATCGAAAATAGTAAAATTTATTTTCTAAATCAAATATTCTAAATCAAGTTTAGCGAAACCAATCGTCGATTCGAAAATCTCAACATCGAAAATAATTTGAAAATACGAAGAGCTCCGTATTTCTAAAAGCATATATACCAGACAGCCTATATATATATATATATATATATATAATTGAGCTCCTATGCTTGTAAAAGCACCAAGTTATATTTTTTGCTTGTGAGTTTTTTATCCTTGGATGTAGGAATGTGCTGTTAGAATGATGGTAGGCCCCTTGGGTTTAGTAGGTTGTTGATAGAATAGTATGATCTAAGGGGTAGAATTAATCAAAGGATTAGATCTAACGGTAGAAAACTTACAAG
>JAQOTM010000946.1:0-47500 GCA_029168755.2 Tillandsia fasciculata | reverse complement strand
TAATTTAGGGTTTGCTTTGAAGAAACCCTAGCCGCAGCTTCCTGTGTAACCGCAGCCACCCACGAATCCTTCTCTCCCTCTGCTACCCATCCCGAGTTTCTGCGCCGCCGGCCGCCATCCTTGGTCGCCGGAAAAGCAAGAAGCTTCAAGGAAAACTCTTGATCTCGGGTTGGTAGAAGATTAAAGCACCCGAGCCCCTGGACCCGAGCCCAGACCTCTCTGCAGTCATCTGCAGCATTCAGCAGACCAGCCGTGGTGGGCCGGTGCACTGCCGTGGCCGCGCGTCGCCGCTGCCACCATCTTCATCTTCCTCATTTCCGGCCAAGGTGAGTCCAAGCTTTTCGTTAATTATTTTACTACCTAGACCCTTGGAGCATGTTTCTTACCTCCTTGAGATCATCCCTGCCCAACCCCAACGTTGGGTATGCTTCCAGCCCCCGGCGGGGGAGTTGCACCCGCCGGAGTCCATTCTTGTTCCGCCTCGGGCAAGTGCTGCACCCGGGGACTTAGGATCTGATCTAAAAGCATAGAAATGTTCTGTAGGGCGTGTGGAGCCTTCCTATGAAGTTACTTGGCATTTGGCTTAGTGTGCTCGTCGCAGATCCGAGCCCTAGTCTCGGGCTAACTTTGCTCCGGCCGAGCACTTTGCTCCGGCGCCGGCGCCGCTCCTCGGCGTCGGCCAATGCTCCAGTTGCCATCCTTTGGTGGAGAGGGACCCAAGGGAGCTTTTGCATGTGACCCATGTTGCTCAGTTGAAGCTGCACCATTAATGGTGCATGAACCGGCCATGAGAGCTCCGCCGCCGCCGCCACCGGGTCTCGTCGCCGGCCATGCGCCCAGCAAGCTTAGTAGAGTCATTTAGCACCTACTGGTGTTTGTGCTTGAGATCCAGAGCCCCTGTGTAGAGTTCCACCATTAGTGTCTTAAATGTTGGTGTTAAGCTTGATGCCCACCATGTGTTCGACGTAATGCTCGAGAGAACCAAATTGGTTCTGTGCAACCAGCAAGAGAGCATTCGACTTATGCAAACCTCCTGAGCATGATGCTCATTTTATTTCAGCAGATTATTGAATAGATAGAGAGATCTAGCATGTAGAGCTCTTTAAGCTTATGTTTTTGGAGTCGTTTTGCTCCAGCGATGTCTCCGGTTACCCCGCAGCACCTAATGGTGAGCCTCTAGGTTATTTTGACCTGCTAAGCATGATGCTCACCCTAAGTTTGGGTGAGGTCGAGTGTATGTGTGAAGTTAAGCATTTTGAGCCTTTAAATATAGGAATTGTTGGCCCGAAATTTTATTCGAGTACCGCGCTGCTCCCAAATGGTGAGCACAGTATCCAGCATGTCGAGAGCCACCTGCTGGTGGTGTCGGTTCGTTAAAATAGCTTTCCAAAATTAAATACAAGCGAAAATAGCATGAAATTGCATGCTTTTATGCAATTTGGTAAATTTCCGAGGGCCTAAATGCAATTGTGATCATACTAGCTGCTTTGTACAGTGTACACATGATCTCTAAACCTTTTGTGGGAGGTCAAATGCTTTTCGTTGAGCGGGAATTGGATCCCGAACCGTAAATCGGCAAAATCGCCGGTTTAACGGCGATTCAGCGTTAATCATGCAATTCAGGTAATTGCAGTGATTAATTTGTGATGCCAGGTATACGTGGCTGTTCCCGGTGCTGTTCTAAAGAGCCCGGTGATTTTAATTTCTTGTTTGCAACTTCCGGTGCCAAAATGGGCTTTCCGGAAGTGTTTCAGTGGTTATGGCTTTGCCGGTGCACAGGATTACCCAGAGTCTAGCGTTAGAGCCAAAATGTCTTAAGTTAGACATTCTTGGGCAGCACGTGAAGTTTCACGAGTTTTGGTAATTGTTCAGCACGGATTGGGTCATAGTAGATTTATCGACGGTTTTTCGGAAATTTCGAAAATTCCGGGACTTCAGCGAAGTTCCCTATTTAGCTTGTCTGCACACAGTGTGTCAGTGGGTTGGGTATGTGTGAGAGTCTATTTTCTGACCTGTGCATATGATTCAGGTCCCAGCAGTCAGCCGCCAGCTTGCGAGCCGTCCAGCAGCCACCGTGATCATCTTCATTGAGGTGGGTTTATCTTCGGTCCGGGCTTTATCAGGTTGGCCCTATGGGGTGCCGTGGTAGGTCGGACCCCTGTTTTTGGTGTAATCCTGAACTTATGCTTGAGCCTTTCTAATTGTTTGATTCCAGCATTTTATATGTATAGCAATATAGTATTGATTTAGCAGTTCAGTTCTTGCCATGATTCCAGCATTCAGTCATTACAGCTATGTTTGCCTTGATCTTACAGTTGAGCTCTCTATATGCATTCCATATTCAGCATTTAGTATGTATGTAGATACATCATGATATATATCCTGCTTGCTTGTCCTCAGCCTTGTTATGCTAGCATTCCCGTGCTATGTTGCATGATAGAATAGGGGTACTTTCTGCTATTCAGTTCTTGTTATTCAGTTCTTGTTATTCAGATTGGTTTATAGCATGATTATTACAGCTTCAGCATCCCGACAGGGATTATCTGGCTCATTGCCGACTGTTCAGCTTGAGCATCAGTCTTATGATCGCCATAGCACTAGCTGTTCATTTCACGTACGCCGTGGGATTGATCCCCCACAGTGCGTTCTTTACCGGTAAAGTGGTCGATAGTGGCGACCCGTGAGCCCCAGGCTGCACATAGTGGACGAGAGTGGCGACACGTGTGCCCCTGAGTGCACCGATGGTGCCGGGTTATATGTCAGCCGAACGTGCCAGCTTTGGCATTGGTCTAGGTCCTCGAGACCGATGACGGCACTGATTGGGTACATACAGTTATTATTATTCAGCTCCTTCAGTTACAGCATTGTTATATACCAGCTTTGTTTATAGCATGATTACTTCCTGCCTGTCAGACTTATCTGTTATAGCATGATTAGTTTTTATTTGAGTACCCCTGTTTCCATTTCAGCATGCTTAGATTCATATCTGCATCTTGTTATTTAGCTTTCAGTTCTATTCAGTTGTTACTATTTGCTTATCATTTATCCGGTAGGTACGACTTGCTATTTCTCGGCCCGTCGTGCCCACTGGGATACATGTAGAGTGTATCTCACACCCCCTGGGTGCCTGTTTTTCAGGTCAGTCGGGTGCTGGGAGATTGGGACGATCCAGTGAGCTATCGCGATAGACTTGTTCCCTGCTATTGGCCGCAGAGGCCCAGTGCTAGTATTTTTGTTCAGTATTATGATCATAGCTTTCTGTATAGTTTTTATTAGTTGGAGTATTTATGGAGTTTGTTACGTCATGTGGATGTGGATGTATTAGCTGTAGAGTTTTATATTTTGGTTTAGTTGGTGATTATACTGCTCTCTGATTGTATCACTGTATCTGCCTAGCCGAGCATGTATAGGGGAGACTCTGTCCGTGTGGACAGAGGATTTCCTATGCATGTGGCGGCCTGTTCTCGTCCTGAGTGAAAAGTTTGAACTGTGATAAAAAAAAAAAAAAAAAATTCTACCGCTGTTTTGAAACTCGGGGCGTGACAGATTAGGATCTGTCATGAGACACGTGCTCACGTGATCGAGGGTTCGTTCACAGCCATCTGATTAGCCAGATGAATCTAGCACATCTGAGCTTGATCTGTGACGCCCCCATTAGTCCCACATCGGATGTGGATGGAATTGTGATTGGGTTTATATGAGACTTGGACATTAGTAATAATAACTGGGCTTAAGCATTTTGGGCTGTGGTGTGGGCCCAACGAGTTATTATTGCTAGTGGGCCGGGTTGTTTCATTTGGTATCAGAGCCAATAACCAGCCGGAAGTGTGCGGCGAGTCTCGGCTGAGTCTGGGTCTAGATGACAGGACTAGCGAGACGAGTCTCACATCGCCTGGTGATCTGGGCCTGCTGTGTGTGTGTGTTTGGGCTGACGAGGACGTCAGGCCTAAACGGGGGGAGTCTGTGACGCCCCCAATAGTCCCACATCGAATGTGGATGGAATTGTGATTGGGTTTATATGAGACTTGGACATTAGTAATAATAACTGGGCTTAAGCATTTTGGGCTGTGGTGTGGGCCCAACGAGTTATTATTGCTAGTGGGCCGGGTCGTTACAAAGAACTACACCAACAGTAGTTCTCAGTGGATACCGTCTCCAAGACCAACGGTCTGCCAACTAAGTCTACTAGAGCCATAAAATAACAGGAAAACTGTAATAATAAAAACTTAAGCTGGAAAAAAATCTACAGCTATCATGCTGTTACGGCATTTTGGTGTTGGCATATTTCGTGAGTCAAGTCAGTGAGTTGAGTCGGAGTCTTAAAGGGATCAAATTGTCAATCAGCAATCGAAGACTTAGAGAAGATTCAACAAGAGCTCAAGTTGACACTCAGTGTTTTGAGTCTTGAAGATTGAAGATGAAGAATTGTGGATCAATTACATCAATCTCAAGAAGAAAGTATTCAAAAGGATCAGGTATGTTTAACTAAATAATTTTGGTGATCCGAATACTTCTTATAGTGTAGAAACACTTGGATGAATTTTTAATTGCATAAAAATCAAAAACTGGACATGGGACATGTTCAGGATCCGGATCAGACAATCCAATCCGGATCCCGAAGGGTGCTTGTTCATTGGCAAATCCAATCCGGATCAAAGGCCAATTCCGATCCGGATCCCGAACATTGGATTTTGCTGAAATTATGAACGATCCGGATCGGGCCTTGCAATCCGGATCCCGAACCCTTGTTTTCTGGAATTGTCTATCTCGTTACGACGATCCGGATCGCAGTAAATCCGATCCGGATCGCCGTCCTGAAAATTTCCAGATAAGGTAAGTTTTTGATTCTTATCTCTTTCCAAAGGTTTCTAAACTATAAATAGACATTTAGGGTTTCTCAAAAACGACCGATCAATTTATAAAACACTTGAGAGCAACCCTAGAGGCTAGGTTTTTATCGTTCTTCTTTATAGCCTCTTTTAGGTCAATTCGACGGTTCTTTCAAGATCATATCTTTTGTCGAATTGATCTAATCTTTGCTTAGAGATTTCTCCCATGGTTCTTCATTGATAATCTAAGCAAAGGATCACCATCGAAGCCAATATTCTTACCGGCTGAGTTTGCGTCGTGGATTCGACGTGGCATCGTGGATTCGGTGTGCTAAAGGCGTTTCGTGGATTCGAAACGTGTGCTCGTGGATTCGAGTGGCGTTCGTGGATTCGAACGTGTGCAGTGGACGTGCAATCGGTGGAGCGCAAGGTCCGAAGAAGTTGAAGGAGGGGTTTGAGTCCGTGGAGTCGGTAATCACCTTGTTATTCTTCTTTTCTTAGTGGATTGTTATTGCGTGTTGGTCCCGTGGTTTTTCTCCTGGATTGGAGTTTCCACGTAAATCTCGGTGTGCTGATTTTTATTTTCCGCATTGGTTTTTATTTTGCACTGAGATTTGTTTTTTAAATATTACACCTATTCACCCCCCTCTAGGTGTTTGATAGTACCTATTTAGATCCTTGTGGATCCTAAATAAAACCTACAATTGGTATCAGAGCGGGTTTTAGGTTTATCTATCATGTCGGGTGAAAGTGGTAATATTTTTAGACCTCCTCTTTTTGATGGGACCAATTATGCATATTGGAAAGTGCGGATGAGAGCTTTTCTCATCTCAATTGATGAGCGGGTATGGCAAACCGTTGAATACGGTTGGGTGCATCCTGTTGAGGAAGTAGGAAATTCTACTACCCCAAAACCTCGCTCTAGATGGTCTAAAGAGGAAATCGAAAGATCTTCTTACAATGGGAAAGGTATGAACGCTTTATATAATTCTCTTTCCTCGACTGAGTTTACAAGAATTTCCGCGTGTGAAACCGCGAAGGAAATTTGGGATATTCTCAAAATTACACATGAGGGTACTAATCTTGTAAAAATTCAAAAGCTCCAGATGCTTACAAGTCAATTTGACTCTATTCATATGGAAGAGCATGAATTGTTTACAGATTATTACACTAGACTTCAAGATGTAATTAATACATGTGCTAATTTAGGAGAAAAGATCCCGGAGTCGAAAATTGTAAGAAAGATACTTCGGACTCTTCCGGAACGGTTTAGGGCAAAGGTTACCGCCATTGAAACCGTTAGTCATCCGGATGAGATGAGTGTAGAGGAATTAGTAGGTGCTTTACAAACTTATGAGATGACTTTTCCTACTAATCAAATTTCTTCCAAGTCTTCTTCTAAGCTTACAGGTATTGCATTCAAATCAACAAAGGAAGAAGATAGCGAATCAAGTTCCGACGATGAAATCTCTTTTGCCGATTTTGAAGAACAATTGGCGCGGATCACAAAGAAATTTCGTCGGAAATTTTGGAAGAATCGAACCGATGGATCTTCATCCACGAAACCATCTAAAGGATCATCGGGTTCTAAATCCTCTAAACTCAAAGGCGTTGCAAAACCTTCTAAAGAAAAAGAAAAAGATGATTTCGAAGGGGAAATCCGATGCTATCGATGCAAAGGCTACGGCCATATTTCAACGGATTGTCCTTCTAAGAAATCATACAAAAAGAAGGCTTTGCAAGCAAAAACTTGGGACGATTCTAGTTTCGATGAATCGACCTCAAGTGAAGAGGAAAAAGAAAAAATTGTTGCTTTTCATGCCTCTCAAATTCCCTCTTCTAATTTGTGCTTATCATCTTTAGTCACTGACTCTATTCCTTTGATTTTGCATGAAACATCAACATCCGGAGGAGAGTCATCAAGTGAGGGGGAGTCGGACGAAGAAGAACTCGTTGAGGCATACCAACAACTTCTTGCGGAATCAAAGAAGATGGCCAAGCATATCAAGAAGTTGAGGAAGCAACGACTTGAGGTTCAAGACGAGAATCAAGCTTTAAAGATCAAACTTCATGATCTCGAGGAGGAACAAGGACGGTTATTGGATAACAATAAAATCCTCCAAGAAAAGCTAAACCAATCGGAGACAAACGCAAAATCATATATGGACAAGATTGGTTTTCTAGAAAAGCAGTTTGAAGAAATTCATGTCACCAACCAAGCTTTGACCAAGCAAGTTCATCAACTTAAATCCGACATACAAAGGCTTTCAACCGGTTCCAAGAAACTTGATTGTATGTCCGGATTAGGTCAAACAAGCAAGGTTGGTTTGGGATTTAAAAAGAACCAAACTGTGAAGGCTTCAAGTTCCACAATAAATTGAAAGGAAGAACTTGTCACCTATGTGGACTTGAAGGACATTTGGTGAAGAATTGCCCGAAAAAGAGAAAGAAAAATCCTTCGGCAACTTCATCTACGGAGCGGACTCAACGGAATCAAAAGACACATCAAGTCAAAGGAGTTCACTCAACCCACCAAAGGTCCGAGCCACAACATCAATCATACAAGTGGATCATTGCGAGGCAAAGACCTAAGGTGGATCAACAGTCAAAGCGGACAACCCCCGGCCACAACGAATCAAGACAACCCAAAATCCAGCGATTTTGGATTCGGAAAGGTGATATCTTTCCTTGTCTTAAGTTCTAAATAGCTTATGACTGTATGTAATGCTTTGATTGGTTTTTCCTTTTTTCTTAATCTTTGCATTACATGTTTTTCAATGCTCTTTGTTTTTATACTTTGTTTTTGAACAAAAGGGTTTTTAACGAACAAGTGCATTGAATAAAAAGGGCTTCACGTTCATTCACTCCAAATTAATTTTATATGGATTATCAACTTTACTCCATAATCATAATCTTGAAGATACTTCATTATAGGAGTTTTTGATAGTTATAAGCATCAAATTTTAGAAATCATGTGTGATCTTTAGATGCTTAATCTATCTCGGTTGTGTGAATTCTTTGTGACAACACAAGTGCTATAAACATTTCTAAAAATCCTGTGTTGCACTCAAGAACAAAACACATTGAACTTAGATATCATTTTCTTAGAGAGCTAGTTGAATCAAATATTCTTCAACTTTCATATATTTCAACTGAGGATCAATTAGCTGACATTTTAACAAAACCTTTGGATCAAAAACGATTTATTCACTTGCGTAAGGCAATTGGAATGCTTTCCTTGAAATGATCTCTTTTTGAAACCAATCCTTAGGTTAGGTTTTGTTTTTGTGTTTTTGTTCTTCATCTATGTTTGTACATAGGACATTAATTGAGCATTGGTTATATTGACTTTAATTGCATCTTTTCACGCATTTAGAAATCTATTATGCTTTTGACATCATAATATTTCGATGTTGCAATGATCATTTATGTTAATTAAGTCATCTTTTAAGTGATCAAAGTCAATTTCTCTCTCAATGATCTCTTGGTATAGTCATTATCTTATTTGACTATTTAGTCGAGTATGAATGCGAGATCAATTTTTGGTTGAATACCTTATATATTAAATAATTGATAGCCAATTGAGGGGGAGTCAAAGAAAAGTAAAATGCTCAAAAGATGTGGAAAGAGTTACATCCCAATGAGGAGTGTGAAAACTACCACCACATGGAGGAAAGAGCTACCACCTCGGTCGTCCGAGTACTGTGTGCAGCTACCACATGAATACCAAGCATGGTTTTTCAATTTTGATTAACTAAAATGCATGATTGAAATACTTGACTCTGTCAAATTTCAAGGTTGGTATAAGGTGGGATTTTTAACGAAAGATGCTCAAAGAGCCACTCTCTTCAACAGATTGTCTAGATATATTATCTAACTTATCTGGGATTTCAAACATCTATTGATCTTGGTATTTCATTTTCTTTACCAAATTGATGATTTGATAAAGGCATTACGCATAAGATCATGTTAGATGTGATTGAAGTTGTTCAACTTTAAGGGTTTTAATTTTCATAAATTTTCGTTTCATTTTTGAGTATTTTTGATAGATTTGGTATAATCTATTTCTTGTTGCATGAAACGATGACTTTTGTTTAAAGTTGATGCGCTAAAGTGCTTACATACTTTTTCTGGTTTTTATGGAATTTTTCTAAATTATTCTGATGAAAGAAATTTGGATCATATACCTCAATCTCAAGAAAGGGTAGAATTCAAGATTGATGTCATTTGGAAATCTCCGTAAGTCATCTTTGTAAATCCGTTACATCTTGATAGAGTTTGGATCTCAAGATTATTTTTGATGACTTGTGTTTGATGAATATAACATGAAAAACTGTTTATAATGTTTTATCTTTGTTTTTCATGATTTAGGAGTAAATCTTTTTAATTTTGTGAAATTAATTGGATTGAATGGCATCTGTGTGAATTCATTGTTTAAAGCACTTAAATTGATTTCTTGATGGAATACAAATCGGTATTTGAAAAGATTCTAAAATCTGGATTTGTTTCAAGAAATTATTTGATTTTTGCTTTCTGGTACCGGTACGCAATCTGCATTTTTGTTATATACCGGAACTGAGCTTTTATCTCTCTTTCTCTATGAACTAATGTTGTTAGTGATTTCCTTTTGTCTAGTATGTTCACTGTTTGACAATTTGTGACAAAAAGGGGGAGAACAGAAAATAATGATCGTATCACAAAGGGGGAGAACATAAATGCTCAAGACAGGGGAGAACATGGAGAACATGGAGAACATGTTAGAGATGCTCAAGATAGGGGGAGATAAAGAAAAGATTGAAAGAGCCGAAAAACAAAAGAACCAAAAGGACGAATCAAATGTAGGATTTTAATTTCTAACGACTAACGTTTGATTTTGTTTGGAGTTTTGTTTTGCAGGAATTACATCACTTTAAGACTCCAAGTCCTAAGTCATAGAGTATGTTCTAGGACTGTTTGGTTCAAATGTAATTTTGTATTTATTGGATCTTTCACGCAAAGAAAATCAATGTTTTGGTGATAACATTGAATTTCGATTTTTTGGTTTAAGATGAGTGACTTGAGCGTTTTTATGTATTTTTGGGTTTTGTCACGAAATTGCCAAAGGGGGAGATTGTTACGGCATTTTGGTGTTGGCATATTTCGTGAGTCAAGTCAGTGAGTTGAGTCGGAGTCTTGAAGTGATCAAATTGTCAATCAGCAATCGAAGACTTAGAGAAGATTCAACAAGAGCTCAAGTTGACACTCAGTGTTTGAGTCTTGAAGATTGAAGGTGAAGAATTGTGGATCAATTACATCAATCTCAAGAAAATGGATTCAAAATGATCAGGTATGTTTAACTAAATAATTTTGGTGATCCGAATACTTCTTATAGTGTAGAAACACTTGGATGAATTTTTAATTGCATAAAAATCAAAAACTGGACATGGGACATGTTCAGGATCCGGATCAGACAATCCAATCCGGATCCCGAAGGGTGTTGTTCATTGGCAAATCCAATCCGGATCAAAGGCCAATTCCGATCCGGATCCCGAACATGGGATTTTGCTGAAATTTATGAACGATCCGGATCGGGCTTTCAATCCGGATCCCGAACCCTTGTTTTTCTGGAATTGTCTATCACGTTACGACGATCCGGATCGCAGTAAATCCGATCCGGATCGCCGTCCTGAAAATTTCCAGATAAGGTAAGTTTTTGATTCTTATCTCTTTCCAAAGGTTTCTAACCTATAAATAGACACTTAGGGTTTCTCAAGAACGTGGACAAATACCGAAAACACTTGAGAGCAACCCTAGAGGCTAGGTTTTTATCGTTCTTCTTTTTAGCCTCTTTTAGGTCAATTCGACGGTTCTTCAAGATCTATCTTTTGTCGAATTGATCTAATCTTTGCTTAGAGATTTCTCTACGGTTCTTCAATGATAATCTAAGCAAAGGATCACCATCGAAGCCAATATTTCTTATCGGCTGAGTTTGCGTCGTGGATTCGACGTGGCATCGTGGATTCGGTGTGCTAAAGGCGTTTCGTGGATTCGAAACGTGTGCTCGTGGATTCGAGTGGCGTTCGTGGATTCGAACGTGTGCAGTGGACGTACAATCGGTGGAGCGCAAGGTCCGAAGAAGTTGAAGGAGGGGTTTGAGTCCGTGGAGTCGATAATCACCTTGTTATTCTTCTTTTCTTAGTGGATTGTTATTGCGTGTTGGTCCCGTGGTTTTTCTCCTGGATTGGAGTTTCCACGTAAATCTCGGTGTGCTGTTTTTATTTTCCGCATTGGTTTTTATTTTTGCACTGAGATTTGTTTTTTAAATATTACACCTATTCACCCCCCTCTAGGTGTTTGATAGTACCTATTTAGATCCTTGTGGATCCTTAAAAACCAACATATAATCCAAACTTCTTTCATCTTCAATCTTCAAGACTTAACACTTTCACGAAATACGCCAAAACAAATTCCTTAACAATCTCCCCCTTTGGCGGTTTCGTGACAAAACACAAATCCACATAAGAAAATTCAAAAAGGATATTTTTGTTGCTATCACCATACAACAAAAATTTACAATGGAGATCCAAAAAATTAAATACATGAGATAAACTCCTAAAACAGACTCTAGACTTAGACATCTGTACTCTCTGCAAAAAGAAATTATTCTTGACAAAAGAGATCGTTAGATACCTCAAGAATATTTAGCATTCAAAACCAATCACAGAGAAAAGAGTATGGAGTTTATACTCACGATGACATTTATGCATTCAGATATGTAATTGAGTCACAATAAAAAATCAACATATCTTCTAAACAATAGAAATCCAAATGTCATAGAAAGGTTAGTCAACAAGCAACTTGTTAGTTATATTACATGCCCAAATAGTTAGTCGAATAGTTAGTCGAGACATGCATGCAATCACAATACAAAACCAAAAGTTGCAAAAGTTGTGATACTTACCTTTCAAGGTTCAAAGTTTAACGTACTTCTCACTCTCAAAGCTCTCTAAACTCTCTCCCCCTTTTTGTCACAAAACTCAGCCAAAATTACAAAATGTAAGGAGAGTTAAAAAGTTTCAAAAATATGAATAACCTGAGAACCAAGACTAAAAGAAGCTAAAAACTGAACTGAAAATCCTAAAAACTGAAAACCTGCAAGAAAAAGTGTTTAATCCGAGGTGTCTGAACTGGTGCAACTAAGCTTGCTTAAAATCCCTTTAAGCATTTTTGAGATATTTGAATATTTCTTTCTAATTTTCTTATGTTCAGAGGAAATGAGCTGAAGTTCCTTTGACAGCCTTTCTTGTTCAACAGAGAGTCTCCTTTGTTCGTTACGAATGGATGCCAATTCGGTGGGTCCTGCAGAGATTCTCTTAGAGGCTGATGGGTTTAGGATAGGTGCTGCTGGTGCCTGTTGACTTTCTATCCAAGGAGAATCTCTAGGCAGGGAGTGAGACCTGTCAAGGGGTTCATTTATCTGAATTCCAGTACCCCTTGAACTATTTCGCCTAGAGTATTGTCTTGTGGTCGTAGACGATCTCACCAGTTTCTTCTTTTTCCAATACTGTCTGTCTTCCTCATCAACTTTTTGTTGATTTAATTTCAGAAATTCTTCCCAGTCCTCTTCATCAAAGTCAGAGCTATCTACATTATCAGTTTTTGTCTTGTCTCGAGTTGAGTCATCTTGTTCCTTTTTAACAGTCGCACGAGTGTGCACCATAGCAACTAGCAGAAAAATAATCCAAGAGAATGCCATTGCTGTTTGTGCTTTGTGTTTTGGAAGTGTCCTGTGTAGAGCTCAAGAACATGAAAAATTGTTAATTTTTCAAAAATTTGAAAAATTATACCCAAACAATCATAATCATGTAGAGAGACTAAGAATCAAATTAGTTTTGCAAAAAAAATTTTAAAAATAGATCAATTCCATGATTTTCAAAAATTCCTATTATATGCCCTAAAACCGGATTTTCAGAAATCGAAGCCCAAAAATTCGTTTATCTTGAGAAAACCTAGCATATAATCAAAACTAATCTACCCAGAGTTCTTATTTCAAAAGAAATTTGATCAAAAACCAATCCAAAACGAAAAAGATACATGATTTTCATCACGTTTTGAAGAAAAACATGAAAAACCGAGATTTTGATCAAGAAAACTTACTTAGAATCGAAGAACTTGAGTTTGGAAGTGTGATGATCCGGCATTTTACAGGGCTTTTACAGTGTGACCGGCAGCTTCTGGAGGCCTACGGGGCATGTCGGCGGTGTTCGGGTGCCAATTTGGACTCAAGTGATGAACTCCGGGCTTAAAATGGATCACGTGGGTGATCGGGGGGCCCCATCGGATGTTTAGAAGTACTTTCGCGCAAATCGGATATCAAATTTGGACTCGGCGCGAAATTCGGATTGAAAATACCTTTCCGGGAGCCTCCGGCGAATTATCGGGTTGGAATTTGGCGAAACGGACGGCGAATTTGGATTCAGCGCGCGAAAACGGTCAAAACGGACTATCTACTTGCATTTTTGGGGCTCGGGTACTGTTCACCGCCGGAACAGTGTTTCCAACAGCCGGCCGGCGGCCGCGGCGGCGGCGGCGGGCAGCGCCGGCGGGAGGCGGCGCGGCCTCGGGCAGGCAGCACAGCGGCGGCGGGCAGGCGGCGCGGGCGCGGCCAGGGCGCGGGCAGGCGCACGGTCCACAGCGCGGGCGTGCACCAGGGAGGTGCCACGTGGCGGCCGATGGTTTGATGGCTCACAGCACGCGGTCTACGGAGCATTTCGGGTCTACGGTACACCGGGAGTGGACACGTGGCATCAGCCGATAGGTCGGCTCACGGCATTTGGTCTACAGAATATTCAGAATGGCTCATGGTTCATGGTGCACCAGGGTTGACACGTGGCATTGTTTTATTGGTTCGGTCTACAGATTTCCGTGCACCGGGCGCACTAGGCAGGTGGCTTCGACACGTGGCGCACCCCTATTGGATGGTCTACTGTGCGGGCAGGGCAGCAGGCGCGTCTGGCGTGCGGTCAGCCGGTCGGTGCCACGTGTCGCCATTTGGTTGGAGGAATCCGATGTTTCCTGTTATGTGGGACACAAAGGTAATTTCTTGAAAAGATTTTCTGGTTTTCCCTATTAATCCCTTCCGAGGCTCATTCAAAGGCAGTTTTCTCCATTTTTGAGGCTCCATCTCCCATAGAGCTGACAAGATGAAATCTTCATCAAGAAGAGAGGAACACCCCTGTCAAGTTTGAGGAATTTAGGAGGCTCGGATCCCGAGGTTTAAGATTTTTCCGGCGCGGCGCGACGATCATTCTCCGGTAACCTGATTCGTCGCATCTCAGTGTTCAGGCTCCCCCGACTCACCCCGACCTTCTATTTTCACGATTTTTGCGCCGTTGGATTCTTAACAGGTAGGGCTACGTTTCTTGTTTCTACTGGGTTTTCCCCATTCCGAGGTTTTCATGGGTTTTTCGGATCATCTTGTGACCCCATTTTGCTGTGATGGAGTTTTGGACAGTGGTTTGGTATTTCTGCGATATCTCCGCAACCGGGCATCGGATTGGGGTGATTTAAAAGGCAATTTGCATCTACACATCGCAAGGAGTCTCCCTGAATTTTCTTGGATTTTTGGGAATTTTACCCGAAGGTGAGAAACCCCTTTTTACAGAACTTTGTAGCACAGTTTTGGGTGGATGTATTGTTCGAGGTAGTTCCCTTGTCGATTTTGGTTCTCAGCGTAGGAAAATTGTGTGGGAACGTGCAGGTACTCATTTCGACCGGCTCGTCGCGAGGATCGCGATGGTATAATTTTGGCAATTTTCTGTGCAAAACTCGCAGGTGAAAAAGGCTCAACTCTGGACTGATTGTCGAATAGCATGTTCTCGGGAATAATTGTATGTTTAATTGCATGTTTTGGGGTAATTGTGAACAGTGATCACGGCGGCTTATCTGTTTGGACTTGTGGCGTGGAAAAGAGATATTGGACAGCTTTGGGTTGCGCAATTCTAGGTGGGTGGTTGCTTTACTCCTCTTTTCTGATATACCCACTAGGAATATTAGAGTGATCCCCTTTAGTGGACATGTTGAATGGTCACCTAATGGATATGCATGCTTAACTAGATAATTGTGAGCCTATCATATGGAAAACATTACATTGGAAACCTGACATGTTGGAACTTATACATGCTTCATGGACATCGTTTTAGCATTTAACCTTGCATAAGGGGGGGGATGTACTTTCATAGTGCGATATTGTGAGGCGTCTTGTGGGAGGGTATCACTTGAGGATTTTTGGACAGACATAGGTGGATGATTCATGTGAGGGTGATTAGCAGGCTATGGACATGTGCGGTTGGATTGTGATTTAGCGTGATGATTACACCCAGGTGGAGTTATTACTTGATACACATGATGAACCACTATTTGTCACTCCCTTCTTTCTTCCATGAGGAGATAGGCTTGATTTCAGGGATATCTAGTTAGACCATTTCTGATCGCTACACTATATATTGGGACTGACTTAGGAGGAACCCTATTGTCTCTTATTCCCCTATTCCTTCGGCGGACGGCTATTTGTTGCTCGGGTTTGAGCAGGGATTGGCATAGTGTAGCTAGGGCTTGGATTTTAGCTTTTGAGGTATTGCGGCTACCGCAGATAGCAGGCGGTTGATCGGATGTCGGATCTGGGTCAGGATGGTTTTTATGGGTGTTGTTGTTAACCCTTCTTTTTTTGTTTACCCGCTAGGCATTTGGGTAGCCTCTTTGATCAAAAGGTTAAATGCACTTTAGGTGTGGCAATGGCAGGCTTATTGTGATTAAACAGATATTGTTAGAACTTGCTTGATTGGGGATTATGATTGTAGAACAGCAGCGTCAGGTTAAAGGATAAGGCTAATCAATGATTTATGGGCTTTGGGTATGTGGCATAGGCAGGCACAGGCTATCTCATATTTACTATTTTCATACTGTTCTCTACATGCTCTGACATTATAAAGGTTATCGATATCTGTTTTATTTTATATCATCTTGGGACATTTGCATGCTTGTATGGTCACCTAGATAGGCCACCTTTTTCTGCTACACTATCATGCTGGAATTGACATAGGAGAAACCTTTTTATTATTCTTTTCTCCTTTCATTTGAGGCTCAGGGTGTTTGTAGCTCGTGCGCGAGCAGGGGGTTTGGGCATAGTGTAGTCAGGATCTTGGGTTTTGGGCCAGGCAGGCTTGATGGCAGGGTATTGCGGCAACCGCGGACCTTGGGCGGTTGACCGGTGGTTACTTATGCATCAGATTGGGTATCAGGTCTCTAGTGGACGGAGTTTCCCACTATTTGTTTATCTTGCATCAGGTTGAGATCGGGTCTTTCTTTAGTGGATGGGTTTTCCCACTTTGATCAGAGTCATGATCCAGTCCTGCTGATTTATGATACTTATGTTACTGGATACTGAGATACTTTACTCGTGTGGGTCGCTCCCCTCGAGTGCCACTCCGGAGTGTGCGGCAGACAGGCTTCGAGTCCTTGAGACTCCCTTTTCCCTATCGGTGTTATGCGTTGGCTAGCATACCCGATTTGGCAGGCACGGCAGGCAGTACCAGTGTTTACTGGTGGTCGGATTGGGTTTATTCAGGCAGGCATTGTGTTTCTGATGCACACATTCAGCTATTCTTTTAGCTCAGTATTTTAGAGGCATACTAGTGGTAGCTTTTCATCAGAAGTCATCTTCATTGCATACCACCTTTGTTCCTTTTGCCTCTGGTAGACCTAGTGGGCGTGTCAGAGTTGAGGTTTTACCCACTAGGGGAGGCTGCTGGTTTACTAGTAGTCTCACCCCCATTCTTCTTTCCTCTTTTTCTTCTCCCTTATTTTGCAGTGTCTTCTGCGGGTGCTACTGGGCTTACAGTGGCGGGTCGAGGAGAGAGGACGGCTGAGTAGATAGATCTCGAGGCAGGATGAGCATGTTAGCTAGACTGTTGGTATACCCATGTTTCCTCAGACGGTAGTACTTTTACTTTTGGGACTGGCTTTCGCCAGCAGGTGGTATTTATTTTGTGAGCTGAGAGAGACTGATGTATCATTTATATACAGTTATATTGTATTTTATTTTTCAGCTTCAGTCTGAGATGTATTAGTTTTAGTTCAGCTCTGTGTTTATTGCTCATTTATTATTATCTCTTATTTATCTGAGCAGGTTTGGCGCTTCGTGTACACGGGAAATACCATGTGCACGGCGGATCTGTAGACGGGCCCGGGTTCTGGTTTACACCCGGGGCGTGACAGATTTAGTTGGTATCAGAGCTTAGGGATAGGTCGGTTGGGACTTAGGAAACCCTAGGCTTTTAGCAGACCCTAGGATGATAGGACGCGAGAGACGCGACACTTTGCGAAAGTCGGCGATTTATTTGTTTTACTCTTCTTGTGAGTGAAGAGGGATCGACATACTCTATTTCTGTGGGACAGTATGTTGGCTGCAGACAACATAAGGTTACAGAAATAGAAGGATGTCTTTGACTTTCGCTTGATTGGGTCGAGTGTTTGGGGTGTGCTGATTTGCGGTCTGTCGTGGCGAGCGGTGTCTCCCCGACGTTGGGCCTTGACCCGGGAGCACATTGGTGCAGCAGTTGGGTCCGAGCTGGTTGTTTCAGGCCGGATACCGGATTTGAGTCAGAGGACTCCGGACCCAGATGACAGGATCGTCAGAGGCTTATCAGCGGCAGAGTGAGCGGGCATCTGATTTTTTACACAGTTGTCGGAGCAGCGGGCAGCTCGACAGTGCTTCTTTCTGAGACCACCCGGTTGCAGTATCCTCGGGGGTGAGGATTTCTGTAGTGCTGAGGGAGTGAGTAGCCCCTCCGTGCCAATGGTTAGTGCCGAGGCGCCGAGGCAGGGTGGATTGTTGGCAGCGGATGAGCCAGGAGACACCGTTGATCAGTTGAGCCAGTTTCGGCAGATAAACCACCCCGATTCATAGGATCAAGTTTGGAGCCTCTTGGGGTAGAATCGTGGTTGGTGGTGATGGAAAGACTGCTTGAGAGCCTCTTGGTGTCAAAAGGATTTACGCAGTTATCGAACTGCGCGCTCTATGATTTGGGGGACAAGGCGCATAGGATATGCTTGACTGAGAGTGGATTGCGTCAGGATACCTTTCGGGTTATTTGATTTCTCCGTTTTGGATTTTGGATGCCTCGACGGAGTAGGCATTGTGTATGGAGCGTAGCGTTGCAGTTTCTTTGGATAGGGTTCTGCCGCCAGAGGCGAGTCTTGGATAGAGGCACTTGGCGCTAGGTGTTGGAGGACAGGTCGGCCGGCAAGGACATTTTCGTTTTTCCTTCCAGGACGGTGGATATCTTTGTGGTTGGATTATGTAAAGCTTACCCAAGGGGGATGTTACCCTGTGTGATGGATAACATGCATGTTTGGGGTACAATAATTGTGATTGAGGGGTGAGCTTAGTGAGGATAATTATATAAGGAATTGCATGGATTGATTGTGCTTGTCGTATGACGAGGATATCCTGATGGATGTTTCTGAGATGTCAGAGATCGGGTGGGCCCCGACGGCAGCATCGGCATCTTTATCAGAGTGGCGCAGCGGTAGCATGGATTGGCTGTCTCCGAGAGACCACATTCGTCGCCTCAGTGTGAGGAGGGACGGAGGTCGAGCTCCCTTTGTGATTGGTCTAGATATGTTTGGCAGGCTGAGCGACGACCACTTGCAGCGAGAGGATGAATTTGTGCCGCCCGGTTGGAGGGCGTCATGATAGTGGATCGAGTGTCGCCGGTGTGATTTCATCACAGCAGTCAGAGTTAGAGCATGTTGCAGTCCGGCATGGACTCGAGGCAGAGTTGTTGCCCCGTGCACTAGAGGTACAGGTTACTGTTGGTATTGTGCAGGTGGGGAAGGCTTGTGGATCATGCCCAGTGCAGTAGAGGCCGTGAGTTGTGCAGGCAGACTTGTTGATATTTGTGGCCGTTCGGTGTTTAGAACCAGTGTTTGGGACAGGTTGGCATAGTGCCACAGGATGTTTGACTGCTTGTCACGCCCCGGGGGTTTCTGTTTAGCGGAAGTAGTTCACCAAAAGTATGTATTTAACCCGTATCAATTTTTTTTTTGAAAAGCTCTTCCCCCCGGTGCGTGCCCAGACCCGCCGCATACACAGGGTCACTCTGCACACGGACAGAGTCTCCCCTGTATATGCACGGCGTCGTAATTGTACAATGTTCCATCACAATCCACAATTCAATCACAACAGTTCCAAAATCATACATATAGGTCTACATGCTCACAAGACAGAAGTATTCACACGGCCGGTCAATTTGAAAGGATAAATCCATGGTTTTAAAGAAAACAGCGCCCACTCGGCGCCTAGAATTTTTTTTTTAAGTCCATTTCGAAAACAACATAAAACCACAGGGTTTTGAAGACAGTGCCCACCCGACACTCACGTTTTGAAATCCCTTTTTGAAATCCATAATAATCACAGGGTTTTGAAAACAGTGCCCACACGACACTGAGGTTTAAAAACAGTTTTCGCAATCCCTTTTTCTTTTCTTTTTTTTTTCTTTTTAAAAGCGGCCAACAGAGAGAAGAAAGACATTTTAGTAAATAAGTAGAAGTTTATCGACATCCACACCGACCCCACGAGGGTATCGAGAACCACGCACGAGACTACACTAGTAAATGTAAAGCGGGAAGTAAAGGAGGAAGTGCAAACGGGGTCTCCAAAGACCCGAAACTCCAGCCTCGTCCTCACCGTCGGCTACTCTCCCCCTCCCTAAGGACCCTGTCACAAAGTGGGAAGTCAGCGACAATATAAAAGCGATAGTAAGCAGGAAAGTAATAAGTGCATCCAACCGTAAACTATCCGGAGCAACCATTCCCCCAACACGGGAGATAAACCTCGCACACCTGCACAACCAAAATCCGG
Source organism: Tillandsia fasciculata (assembly GCA_029168755.2). Classification (NCBI taxonomy): domain Eukaryota; kingdom Viridiplantae; phylum Streptophyta; class Magnoliopsida; order Poales; family Bromeliaceae; genus Tillandsia; species Tillandsia fasciculata. The sequence continues at coordinate 27,769 of JAQOTM010000946.1, read as the reverse complement.
GCACCTACCCCGGCGTCCCATCCGAGCACCTACCTCGGTAACCCCGTCGGGCACCTACCCCGACGAGTCTCAACGCTCGCACCTCGGCGCCTCAAACTCCCCACCTACGGGAGCCCCCACTACGTCACCTCGTGGGTCTACACGGGTCATCGACCACTTTTCCGGAAAAGCGCACCCTTTGCGGTGGCCAAACCGCGGGTGCGCGTGCTGCAGCCTCGAGCCAAGTAACCATGATGTATGAACAAGAGCAAGATAGTAGTAATGAACAAGAGCAAGATAGTAGCATGTGTAATCAAAGTACCCTACTAACAAGTATAATCGAAGTAAAGCGGTAACATGTAACATCTAGAGTAACGATAACCGGTAGCATTTAAAGTGGAACGATAATAGGTAATATTTAAAGTAAACGGTCCTCGGGGATCGACGCTAAACACCCCACTCAACCCACTTACGCACTTGCTTGTCCCCGTCCAACATGATAGAACTAAATGCTAGAACTTTCAAAATCAAACCCACACTGTTTCAATCCAAGCACGAGATCCATATGAAGTTTAGAACATCCCCTCTTTTTCTATATTTTCTTTTTCTCTTTGTTTTAAACGTTAGCACAGTCAAACAAGTAATGTCTATCACCCTTCGATCTTTAACCCAAGTACGCACCAAGATTGACCCCACCCAATTTAATAGAATTAAAAGCAAGGACTTAAAGCAACAACCCACCTCTGTGCGAAGGAGAAGGCGTGCGGAACTCCAACAAAAATGCCCTCGCTGTGTGCCCAGACCGCTACAATAAAAATGATACTTGTTAAAAACGTCTTCGTGGTTAAAAACACTCAAAAATGGTGCGAAACGGGCTAAAAACGGAGCTCCTGGGCCTTTTTTCTGGAAGCGGGTGCACAGGTCCAACCGTGGACCGGGTCCACGGCGGCGGCGGCATGGGCGTGGGCCGGGAGCACGCGGCGCGGTGGACCAGCGCCGTCTTGGGCCGGGCCGCGCACGGGTGCGGGCGCGCGCCGGGTCCACGGCCCCGCGTTGCTGTGGCGTACGCCGGGTGCACGCCCGGGCGTGCACCGCGCGGCCTGGCGCACCGGGCCGTGCGCCGGGTCCGCGTCCCCGGGCCGCAAGGGCGTGCGCCGGGCGCACGCCGGCCCGGTGGACCGCGCGGCCTGGCGCACAGCTCCGTGCGCCGGGTTCGCGGCCCCGGGCCGGTGCGGCGTGCACCGGGTGCACCCGGACGGGTGGACCGCGGCCAGAAAACCCCAATATCGCGTCCGTTTTCGGCTCCGGTCGCGACCCCGCGATCACGGCGGCTCCGGCGATGACCTCGTGAACACGGTGACGGCGGCGGCGGCCTCCCGTTTAACCATGGCGGCGGCGGCCTCCCGTTTGGTCCCCAAAATTGCCTCGCTCGCGGTACAAGACGAAGGGAAATCCCGCCCCGACGATTCCAAGGATTTCCCCTCCCTTGCCCGGATCAAGAACAAAACAAGAAGCGTGCGTTCCCTCCTCGCCGAAGGGACGATCAAGAACCCCAAGAAGACAACTAACTGAAGAACTTCGTCTCACCTCGGTTTCGACGACGATGGTTGAGAGGAGGAGGATCGTCCGTTCTTGCGTGCCCGGTTCCGGTAGAAAGCGTGCGGTGTTCTTCCCCCCTCTCGGTTGCTTCGTCACGATGCTCCACGCCGATCAAGGGAAAGGTTTGGGGGAGAGCGTTCTTCGTCCACGCTCGGGGCAACTCACGCCAAAAAGAGAGAGGAGGGAAATAGGGTTCCCAAACCTAAACCCCCCAACCCTTATTTAATAGACGATTTGGCGTAATTGGGTCTGAACCCAATCGGATGTAAATCAAGGTTAGATTAGATTAAATTACCAATTTAAATAGATTAAATTAAATTACCAAATAAAATAGATTAAGTTAAATTACCCAATTAAGATAGGTTAAATTAAATAACCCGGGTCTGGTTTACCCCTAATTAGACGTGCTGAACACCCGAGCTGCTACAAACTTCAGAAAATTATTCCGGGAGATTCCGGGGTCGGAAATCAGATCCGATCGCGCCGCCGGTCTTCGTTTCGCGGGCTTTGTTATCCAAAAATACCCGCGAGCCCCGACGGTCTGCCCAGGAACAAGGCAAAATTAAGTCACCCCCGAATCCCCTTGGTCGCAAATGGTTCCATAACAGTTCAAAGGAGAGTCCAGAAGGACAACTAAACCCGCGGTTATCACACCACTCACCTCTTAAAAACGAGTTTCGTCCTCGAAACTCAAACCCGGGCGGGGGTAAAGAGGTCGGGGGGGGGCACTCCCTCAAGGTCATGCACGAACACGAAGTCATAAGATATGAAAGAATGTGTTGCTCCGGTGTCAAACAAAGTTCTAGCATGGGAGTTTGAAACGGAGGTGATACCTGCAAGCGCGTCCTCCGGTGGGTCTGACTCCCGGCGGGTCATCGAGTAGACCCCGAAGGAGCCTTTCCCCGTCCAGAGTGTTGTGGTGCTGGTGCTGAAGCCGCTGAAGTGACCGCTCCCAGGATCAAGGGGCAGTTGTGGCGGAAGTGCCCCTGCTTGCCGCAGCGGTAGCAGTGATCGCGCCGCAGGGGGCAGTCGTCCACACGGTGCGGGCCCGCGCAAATCACACATGGTCCATCCCCCGGTCTTGGTCCTCCCGTCGGCGCGTTCCGAGGTCCCGTGTTACGGCTTTTTGGTGTTGGCATATTTCGTGAGTCAAGTCAGTGAGTTGAGTCGGAGTCTTAAAGGATCAAATTGTCAATCAGCAATCAAAGACTTAGAGAAGATTCAACAAGAGCTCAAGTTGACACTCAGTGTCTTGAGTCTTGAAGATTGAAGATGAAGAATTGTGGATCAGTTACATCAATCTCAAGAAGAAAGTATTCAAAAGGATCAGGTATGTTTAACTAAATAATTTTGGTGATCCGAATACTTTCTTATAGTGTAGAAACACTTGGATGATTTTTTTAATTGCATAAAAATCAAAAACTGGACATGGGACATGTTCAGGATCCGGATCAGATGATCCAATCCGGATCCCGAAGGGTATTAGTTCATGTGCAAATCCAATCCGGATCCAAGCCTATTCTGATCCGGATCCCGAACATTGGATGTTGCTGAAATTCATGAACGATCCGGATCGGGCCTTGCGATCCGGATCCCGAACCCTTGGATTTCTGGAATCGTCAATCTCGTTACGACGATCCGGATCGCAGTAATCCCGATCCGGATCGCCGTCCTGAAAATTTCCAGATAAGGTATGTTTTTGATTCTTATCTCTTTCCAAAGGTTTCTAAACTATAAATAGACACTTAGGGTTTCTCAAAAACGGGGGAGCACGGCCGATCAATTTATAAAACACTTGAGAGCAACCCTAGAGGCTAGGTTTTTATCGTTCTTCTTTATAGCCTCTTTTAGGTCAATTCGATGGTTCTTTCAAGAACATATCTTTTGTCGAATTGATCTAATCTTTGCTTAGAGATTTTTTCCCATGGATCTTCATTGATAATCTAAGCAAAGGATCACCATCGAAGCCAATATTCTTACCGGCTGAGTTTGCGTCGTGGATTCGACGTGGCATCGTGGATTCGGTGTGTTGAAGGCGTTTCGTGGATTCGAAACGTGTGCTCGTGGATTCGAGTGGCGTTCGTGGATTCGAACGTGTGCAGTGGACGTGCAAACGGTGGAGCGCAAGGTCCGAAGAAGTTGAAGGAGGGGTTAAATCCGTGGAGACGGTAATCACCTTGTTATTCTTCTTTTCTTAGTGGATTGTTATTGCGTGGACATCCAACCGGTCAGCGCAAGGTCCGAAGAAGTTGAAGGAGGGGTTGAGTCCGTGGAGTCGGTAATCACCTTGTTATTCTTCTATTCTTAGTGGATTGTTATTGCGTGTTGGTCCCGTGGTTTTTCTCCTGGATTGGAGTTTCCACGTAAATCTCGGTGTGTTGATTTTTATTTTCCGCATTGTTTTTTATTTTTGCACTGAGATTGGTTTTTATAATATTACACCTATTCACCCCCCTCTAGGTGTTTGATAGTACCTATTTAGATCCTTGTGGATCCTAAATAACTCTACAATTGGTATCAGAGCGGGTTTTAGGTTTATCTATCATGATGGGTGAAAGTGGTAATATTTTTAGACCTCCTCTTTTTGATGGGACCAATTATGCATATTGGAAAATGCGGATGAGAGCTTTTCTCATCTCTATTGATGAGCGGGTATGGCAAACCGTTGAATACGGTTGGGTGCATCCGGTTGAGGAAGTAGGAAATTCTACTACCCCAAAACCTCGCTCTAGATGGTCCAAAGAGGAAATCGAAAGATCTTCTTACAATGGGAAAGGTATGAACGCTTTATTTAATTCTCTTTCCTCGACTGAGTTTACAAGAATTTCCGCGTGTGAAACCGCGAAGGAAATTTGGGATATTCTCAAAATTACACATGAGGGTACTAATCTTGTAAAAATTCAAAAGCTCCAGATGCTTACAAGTCAATTTGACTCTATTCATATGGAAGAGCATGAATTGTTTACAGATTATTACACTAGACTTCAAGATGTAATTAATACATGTGCTAATTTAGGAGAAAAGATCCCGGAGTCGAAAATTGTAAGAAAGATACTTCGGACTCTTCCGGAACGGTTTAGGGCAAAGGTTACCGCCATTGAAACCGTTAGTCATCCGGATGAGATGAGTGTAGAGGAATTAGTAGGTGCTTTACAAACTTATGAGATGACTTTTCCTACTAATCAAAATTCTTCCAAGTCTTCTTCTAAGCTTACAGGTATTGCATTCAAATCAACAAAGGAAGAAGATGACGAATCGAGTTCCGACGATGAAATCTCTTTTGCCGATTTTGAAGAACAATTGGCGCGGATCACAAAGAAATTTCGTCGGAAATTTTGGAAGAATCGAACCGATGGATCTTCATCCACGAAACCATCTAAAGGATCATCGGGTTCTAAATCCTCTAAACTCAAAGGCGTTGCAAAACCTTCTAAAGAAAAAGAAAAAGATGATTTCGAAGGGGAAATCCGATGTTATCGATGCAAAGGCTACGGCCATATTTCAACGGATTGTCCTTCTAAGAAATCATATAAAAAGAAGGCTTTGCAAGCAAAAACTTGGGACGATTCTAGTTTCGATGAATCGACCTCAAGTGAAGAGGAAAAAGAAAAATTTGTTGCTTTTCATGCCTCTCAAATTCCCTCTTCTAATTTGTGTTTATCATCTTTAGTCACTGACTCTATTCCTTTGATTTTGCATGAAACATCAACATCCGGAGGAGAGTCATCAAGTGAGGGGGAGTCGGACGAAGAAGAACTCGTTGAGGCATACCAACAACTTCTTGCGGAATCAAAGAAGATGGCCAAACTTAACAAGAAGTTGAGGAAGCAACGACTTGAGATTCAAGACGAGAATCAAGCTTTAAAGATCAAACTTCATGATCTCGAGGAGGAACGAGAGCTTTTATTGGATAACAATAAAATCCTCCAAGAAAAGATAAACCAATCGGAAACAAACGTTAATTCATATATGGACAAGATTGGTTTTCTTGAAAAGCAGTTTGAGGAGATTCATGTCACCAACCAAGCTTTGACCAAGCAAGTTCATCAACTCAAATCCGACATACAAAGGCTTTCAACCGGTTCCAAGAAACTAGATTGTATGTCCGGATTAGGTCAAACAAGCAAGGTTGGTTTGGGATTTAAAAAGGACCAAACTGTGCATGCTTCAAGTTCCACAAAGAAATTGAAAGGAAGAACTTGTCACCTATGTGGACTTGAAGGACATTTGGTGAAGAATTGCCCGAAAAAGAGAAAGAAAAATCCTTCGGCAACTTCATCTACGGAGCGGACTCAACGGAATCAAAAGACACATCAAGTCAAAGGAGTTCACTCAACCCACCAAAGGTCCGAGCCACAACATCAATCATTCAAGTGGATCATTGCGAGGCAAAGACCTAAGGTGGACCAACAGTCAAAGCTACAACCCCCGGGCACAACGAATCAAGACAACCCAAAATCCAGCGATTTTGGATTCGGAAAGGTGATATCTTTCCTTGTCTTAAGTTCTAAATAGCTTATGACTGTATGTAATGCTTTGATTGGTTTTCCCTTCATATTTTTCTTAATCTTTGCATTACATGTTTTTCAATGCTCTTTGTTTTTATACTTTGTTTTTGAACAAAAGGGTTTTTAACGAACAAGTGCATTGAATAAAAAAGGGCTTCACGTTCATTCACTCCAAATTAATTTTACTTGGATTATCAACTTGACTCCATAATCATAATCTTGAAGACACTTCATTAGAGGAGTTGTTTAATTGAGCATTGGTTAAATTGACTTTAATTGCATCCTTTCACGCATTTAGAAATTTATTATGCTTTTGATATCATAATATTTCAATGTTGCAATGATCATTTATGTTAATTAATTCATCTTTTAAGTGATCAAAGTCAATTTCTCTCTCAATGATCTCTTGGTATAGTCATTATCATATTTGATTGCTTAGTCGAGTATGAATGCGAGATCAATTTTTGGTTGAATACCTTATATATTAAATAATTGATAGCCAATTGAGGGGGAGTCAAAGAAAAGTAAAATGCTCAAAAGATGTGGAAAGAGTTACATCCCAATGAGGAGTGTGAAAACTACCACCACATGGAGAAAATAAAAAAAAAAGATACTCCATGAATGAAAAGCAAATTTTGTTTTAAAAATGTTGATGAAATGCATATTGAAATACTTGACTCAGTCATATTTCATGGTTGGTATAAGGTGGGATTTTTGATAAAAGATGCTCAAAGAGCCACTCCTTCAACAGATTGTCTAGATATATTATCTAACTTATCTGGGATTTCAAACATCTATTGATCTTGGTATTTCATTTTCTTTACCAAAATTGATGATTTGATAAAGGCATTACGCATAAGATCAGGTTAGATGTAATTGAAGTGTTCAACTTTAAGAGTTTTAATTTTCATAAATTTTCGTTTCATTTTTGAGTATTTTTGATAGATTTGGTATAATCTATTTCTTGTTGCATGAAACGATGACTTTTGTTTAAAGTTGATACGCTAAAGTGCTTACATACTCTTTCTGGTTTTTATTTTTCTAAATTATTCTAATGAAAGAAATTTGGATTGAATGACATCTATGTGAATTCATTGTTCTTCAAAGCACTTAAATGGATTTCTTGATGGAATACAAATCGGTATTTGAAAAGTTTCCAAAATCTGGATTTGTTTCAAGAAATTATTTGATTTTTGCTTTCTGGTACCGGTACGCAATCTGCATTTTTGTTATATACCGGAACTGAGCTTTTATCTCTCTTTCTCTATGAACTAATTTCCTTTTGTCTAGTATGTTCACTGTTTGACAATTTGTGACAAAAAGGGGGAGAAGAGAAATGACGGAGATGAGATCATCAAGAGAGGACAAACGAAAATGGAAAAATGGGGGAGAACGAAAATGATGATCGTATCACAAAGGGGGAGAACATAGATGCTCAAGAACATGGAGAACATGGAGAACAGAGAGAACATGGAGAACATGGAGAGAGATGCTCAAGATAGGGGGAGATAAAGAAAAAATTGAAAGAGCCGAAAAACAAAAGAACCAAAAGGACGAATCAAATGTAGGATTTTAATTTCTAACGACTAACGTTTGATTTTGTTTGGAGTTTTGTTTTGCAGGAATTACATCACTTTAAGACTCCAAGTCCTAAGTCATAGAGTATGTTCTAGGACTGTTTGGTTCAAATGTAATTTTGTATTTATTGGATCTTTCACGCAAAGAAAATCAATGTTTTGGTGATGACATTGAATTTCGATTTTTTGGTTTAAGATGAGTGACTTGAGCGTTTTATGTATTTTTGGGTTTTGTCACGAAATTGCCAAAGGGGGAGATTGTTACGGCATTTTGGTGTTGGCATATTTCGTGAGTCAAGTCAGTGAGTTGAGTCGGAGTCTTAAAGGGATCAAATTGTCAATCAGCAATCAAAGACTTAGAGAAGATTCAACAAGAGCTCAAGTTGACACTCAGTGTCTTGAGTCTTGAAGATTGAAGATGAAGAATTGTGGATCAGTTACATCAATCTCAAGAAGAAAGTATTCAAAAGGATCAGGTATGTTTAACTAAATAATTTTGGTGATCCGAATACTTTCTTATAGTGTAGAAACACTTGGATGAATTTTTAATTGCATAAAAATCAAAAACTGGACATGGGACATGTTCAGGATCCGGATCAGATGATCCAATCCGGATCCCGAAGGGTATTAGTTCATGTGCAAATCCAATCCGGATCCAAGCCTATTCTGATCCGGATCCCGAACATTGGATGTTGCTGAAATTCATGAACGATCCGGATCGGGCCTTGCGATCCGGATCCCGAACCCTTGGATTTCTGGAATCGTCAATCTCGTTACGACGATCCGGATCGCAGTAATCCCGATCCGGATCGCCGTCCTGAAAATTTCCAGATAAGGTATGTTTTTGATTCTTATCTCTTTCCAAAGGTTTCTAAACTATAAATAGACACTTAGGGTTTCTCAAAAACGTGGGGAGCACGGCCGATCAATTTATAAAACACTTGAGAGCAACCCTAGAGGCTAGGTTTTTATCGTTCTTCTTTATAGCCTCTTTTAGGTCAATTCGATGGTTCTTTCAAGAACATATCTTTTGTCGAATTGATCTAATCTTTGCTTAGAGATTTTTTCCCATGGATCTTCATTGATAATCTAAGCAAAGGATCACCATCGAAGCCAATATTCTTACCGGCTGAGTTTGCGTCGTGGATTCGACGTGGCATCGTGGATTCGGTGTGTTGAAGGCGTTTCGTGGATTCGAAACGTGTGCTCGTGGATTCGAGTGGCGTTCGTGGATTCGAACGTGTGCAGTGGACGTGCAAACGGTGGAGCGCAAGGTCCGAAGAAGTTGAAGGAGGGGTTAAATCCGTGGAGACGGTAATCACCTTGTTATTCTTCTTTTCTTAGTGGATTGTTATTGCGTGGATATCCAACCGGTCAGCGCAAGGTCCGAAGAAGCTGAAGGAGGGGTTGAGTCCGTGGAGTCGGTAATCACCTTGTTATTCTTCTATTCTTAGTGGATTGTTATTGCGTGTTGGTCCCGTGGTTTTTCTCCTGGATTGGAGTTTCCACGTAAATCTCGGTGTGTTGATTTTTATTTTCCGCATTGTTTTTTATTTTTGCACTGAGATTGGTTTTTATAATATTACACCTATTCACCCCCCTCTAGGTGTTTGATAGTACCTATTTAGATCCTTGTGGATCCTAAATAACTCTACATCCCGCCTGTGGTCTCCAACGTTTTGGGGGCCGGCTCCCACTAGAAGAGCCTTCCCCAAAGTTCTGCGGCTGTCGCTTCCTATCTTCTTGCCGTACCGAATCCTCCCTTCTGGCGCGCGTGACCGCGAACCCGCGCTCCACCGTAGTGGCCCTGTCGACCACTTTCTGGAAGGTGTGCAAATCGGCTGCTTGCACCACCTCGAAAATGTTGCTCCGCAGGCCATCGACAAAGAGTTGCGCCTTGTGGGATTCGTCCCTTACGACGAATGGGACACAGTTAGCGAGTCTCACGAATTCACGTTGGTACTCCATGACTGTTCTGCTCCCCTGCTGAATATGGTTCAAGTCATCCTCCAATTTCTTTTTGACGCTATTGGTAAAGAAGGCCCCGAACAGCTCTTGTTTGAATGTCGTCCAGGACGGGAGTGCGGTACTCTTTGTAGGGTCGGGGCGCACCGTCTTCCACCACAAGCGGGCGTTCCCTTCCAGGAAGTGGACTGCTAAGGGAACCCGCTCGTGGTCCTCCATGAGTAAATCTTCAAACAATTTCTCCATTGATCCCACCCATTTCTCGACGACCCATGGATCGGTCGTGTCCCCTTCGAACATGGGCGGATCGTGTTTATTGAAATCCCTCAAGTTGGCCCGCACCCGGTCCCGCTCAGTCTGCGGAACCGACCCCTCCCCCGTGGCGGCGGCAGCCACTGCCGGGGAGGACGTCAGCACGGTTGCAACTGGGACACCCCCGCCGAGGGTCCCCGGCGCCTGCTCCGTAGTTGCTGTCGCGGGTGCTGCTGCTGGCGCCGCTGCCTGGGTTGGCGGTACCCCGGCTGCGGCAGTCGATGGAGGGGCCACTCCTGTCCAGACCCCCGTCACTTGCGGTCCCAATGCCGGCGTTGGCCCAGTGGAGGGGCCGGGGCGACGGTCACCGTCGCTGCTTGTTGCTGTTGCGTCAACTGACGCACGTGGTCCGCGAGGGTTGCCAGCTGCCCCGCCATCTCTCGCAATTGTTGCCGCAAGAGTTGATTCTCCGCGGCCGTCGTCGCTGCCGCATCCGCCCCCGTGTCCTCGGCTGACGATCTAGTACGGGCCATACCTATCACGCACACACACAGGTTAGCTCTAGTTTTCGCTAACCCAGAAAAGAACCACTCATCGAGAGAAAGGACTTAGACTATTTCCCCTCCCCGATCACTCACGTTCTTCTCTCCTATTCCTTTCCCATTTCATTTATTTGTAGTCAAGTGGGGTATCCCCGTGGATGTCGGCACTTACTGTTGTGATTGAAAGCAGGCTCTGATACCATCTTAATCTGTCACGCCCCGGGGTTTCTGTTTAGCGGAAGTAGTTCACCCAAAGTACGTATTTAACCCGTATCAATTTTTTTTTTGAAAAGCTCTTCCCCCCGGTGCGTGCCCAGACCCGCCGCATACACAGGGTCACTCTGCACACGGACAGAGTCTCCCCTGTATATGCACGGCGTCGTAATTGTACAATGTTCCATCACAATCCACAATTCAATCACAACAGTTCCAAAATCATACATATAGGTCTACATGCTCACAAGACAGAAGTATTCACACGGCCGGTCAATTTGAAAGGATAAATCCATGGTTTTAAAGAAACAGCGCCCACTCGGCGCCTAGAATTTTTTTTAAGTCCATTTCGAAAACAACATAAAACCACAGGGTTTTGAAGACAGTGCCCACCCGACACTCACGTTTTGAAATCCCTTTTTAAAATCCATAATAATCACAGGGTTTTGAAAGCAGTGCCCACACGACACTGAGGTTTAAAAACAGTTTTCGCAATCCCTTTTTCTTTTCTTTTTTTTTTTCTTTTTAAAAGCGGCCAACAGAGAGAAGAAAGACATTTTAGTAAATAAGTAGAAGTTTATCGACATCCACACCGACCCCACGAGGGTATCGAGAACCACGCACGAGACTACACTAGTAAATGTAAAGCGGGAAGTAAAGGAGGAAGTGCAAACGGGGTCTCCAAAGACCCGAAACTCCAGCCTCGTCCTCACCGTCGGCTACTCTCCCCCTCCCTAAGGACCCTGTCACAAAGTGGGAAGTCAGCGACAATATAAAAGCGATAGTAAGCAGGAAAGTAATAAGTGCATCCAACCGTAAACTATCCGGAGCAACCATTCCCCCAACACGGGAGATAAACCTCGCACACCTGCACAACCAAAATCCGGGCACCTACCCCGGCGTCCCATCCGAGCACCTACCTCGGTAACCCCGTCGGGCACCTACCCCGACGGGTCTCAACGCTCGCACCTCGGCGCCTCAAACTCCCCACCTACGGGAGCCCCCACTACGTCACCTCGTGGGTCTACACGGGTCATCGACCACTTTTCCGGAAAAGCGCACCCTTTGCGGTGGCCAAACCGCGGGTGCGCGTGCTGCAGCCTCGAGCCAAGTAACCATGATGTATGAACAAGAGCAAGATAGTAGTAATGAACAAGAGCAAGATAGTAGCATGTGTAATCAAAGTACCCTACTAACAAGTATAATCGAAGTAAAGCGGTAACATGTAACATCTAGAGTAACGATAACCGGTAGCATTTAAAGTGGAACGATAATAGGTAATATTTAAAGTAAACGGTCCTCGGGGATCGACGCTAAACACCCCACTCAACCCACGTACGCACTTGCTTGTCCCCGTCCAACATGATAGAACTAAATGCTAGAACTTTCAAAATCAAACCCACACTGTTTCAATCCAAGCACGAGATCCATATGAAGTTTAGAACATCCCCTCTTTTCTATATTTTCTTTTTCTCTTTGTTTTAAACGTTAGCACAGTCAAACAAGTAATGTCTATCACCCTTCGATCTTTAACCCAAGTACGCACAAGATTGACCCCACCCAATTTAATAGAATTAAAAGCAAGGACTTAAAGCAACAACCCACCTCTGTGCGAAGGAGAAGGCGTGCGGAACTCCAACTAAAATGCCCTCGCTGTGTGCCCAGACCGCTACAATAAAATATACTTGTTAAAAACGTCTTCGTGGTTAAAAACACTCAAAAATGGTGCGAAACGGGCTAAAAACGGAGCTCCTGGGCTTTTTTTGGAGCGGTGCACAGGTCCAGGCGTGGACCGGGTCCACGGCGGCGGGCGGCGGGCGTGGGCCGGGAGCACGCGGCACAGTGGACCGCGCGTCTTGGGCCGGGCCGCGCACGGGTGCGGGCGCGCGCCGGGTCCACGGCCCCGCGTTGCTGTGGCGTACGCCGGGTGCACGCCCGGGCGTGCACCGCGCGGCCTGGCGCACCGGGCCGTGCGCCGGGTCCGCGTCCCCGGGCCGCAAGGGCGTGCGCCGGGCGCACGCCGGCCCGGTGGACCGCGCGGCCTGGCGCACAGCTCCGTGCGCCGGGTTCGCGGCCCCGGGCCGGTGCGGCGTGCGCCGGGTGCACCCGGACGGTGGACCGCGGCCAGAAAACCCCATATCGCGTCCGTTTTCGGCTCCGGTCGCGACCCCGCGATCACGGCGGCTCCGGCGATGACCTCGTGAACACGGTGACGGCGGCGGCGGCCTCCCGTTTAACCACGGCGGCGGCGGCCTCCCGTTTGGTCCCCAAAATTGCCTCGCTCGCGGCACAAGACGAAGGGAAATCCCGCCCCGACGATTCCAAGGATTTCCCCTCCCTTGCCGGATCAAGAACAAAACAAGAAGCGTGCGTTCCCTCCTCGCCGAAGGGACGATCAAGAACCCCAAGAAGACAACTAACTGAAGAACTTCGTCTCACCTCGGTTTCGACGACGATGGTTGAGAGGAGGAGGATCGTCCGTTCTTGCGTGCCCGATTCCGGTAGAAAGCGTGCGGTGTTCTTCCCTCCTCTCGGTTGCTTCGTCACGATGCTCCACGCCGATCAAGGGGAAAGGTTTGGGGGAGAGCGTTCTTCGTCCACGCTCGGGGCAACTCACGCCAAAAAGAGAGAGGAGGGAAATAGGGTTCCCAAACCTAAACCCCCCAACCCTTATTTAATAGACGATTTGGCGTAATTGGGTCTGAACCCAATCGGATGTAAATCAAGTTTAGATTAGATTAAATTACCAATTTAAATAGATTAAATTAAATTACCCAAATAAAATAGATTAAGTTAAATTACCCAATTAAGATAGGTTAAATTAAATAACCCGGGTCTGGTTTACCCCTAATTAGACGTCCTGAACACCCGAGCTGCTACAAACTTCAGAAAATTATTCCGGGAGATTCCGGGGTCGGAAATCAGATCCGATCGCGCCGCCGGTCTTCGTTTCGCGGGCTTTATTATCCAAAAATACCCGCGAGCCCCGACGGTCTGCCCAGGAACAAGGCAAAATTAAGTCACCCCCGAATCCCCTTGGTCGCAAAACGGTTCCATAACAGTTCAAAGGAGAGTCCAGAAGGACAACTAAACCCGCGGTTATCACACTGCTGAGAGAAAGGACCTTGTTTCTGCAAGGCAGACAATGGAAGGCTCGTTTGTTATGACTGCTTGGGTACTCAGGTTACAGCGACAGTGTGAGAGGTGCCTACGGCGGCACCGGGACGTAAAAGGATATTCCTGTTGCTCGTGAGGTCCCGGGTGTGATTCCACCTGAGCTGATGATGATGCCGCCGGTTAGGGAAATTGTGATTTTGATTGACGTGGTTCTGGGAACCACGCCTACCTCGATAGCACCTCGTATATATCATTTGTAGAGCTGTGAGAGTTGTGGGCATTGGTGCATGGACCTGATGGATAGGGGGTTTGTTTGACCTAGTGCCGCGTCGTTGATACACGACCGTGAGAGTTCTTTGTGATGGGAGCCCAGGCAGGTCCAGGCGTTATTTAGGACCTTTTTGGTTGGAGTTATACTCCGGCAGATGTTCGATTATGATGCCTGCACCAATTTGGAATTACAGCTGAGTATCTCGCCAAGATGGCGTTCAGGACACGCTAGGGGCATTATGAGTACAGTGAGGCCAATGGAATGACTAATGCCTTGTTGCCTTTAAGATTGAGGAATTTTGTGTTCCAGTTGGGCTTGAACGGATTGATAGCGGCATTTCTAGGGATATCTTGGCTTTTACCCCTCCCTGAGTGATTTAGAGCTTGTGAAGCATTTGTAGATGCTAAATGGTTTTGGTACAAGTTTTAGCTTTGAGAGCACATCTTCCTGGATTACGTATTTAGCCGCAGGGGCGGCGGTGGAAGTCCGGTCAAAATAGATGCTGATTGAGATGGGTCGAGATCGACAGTTACTATTGAGGTGAGGAGCTTTTGGACCGGATGGTGCCAGCAGAGTTTAATGAGCGGATGGTAAGATTGGTACCAGCGCCGATTTTAGTTTGGCCAGCGAAGGAAGATGGACTTGCGAGTGATAGTGATACCTCCCATAGTGGCTATGGAGCTACCATTGGATTTTGATGAGCATCTAGGATCACCCCGACCGGGCCACTGTGGTGGCGGATACCTAAAGCAGAAGAGCTAAATTGGGAGTTGAGTGACAGTTCCATAGCTGGCGCTGTGTGGGGCCATGGTGGTGTACAGGGCTTGAGATTGTGTCCCAGGGGATTCCTTTTGAGGATAGGCTGCGGTTGAGCAATCTACTCGTGTGGTCTGGTTTTGACAGTGACCGAGTGAGAACCCCTGCTTGTTAGGGCCCCTTTCCTGTGCGGGTGCTTGTGTGGATGTGTTTCGGGTTGCCCTGGTTGAGTTGGCTCTAGGGGGGTGGTTTTAGTGCGTGTTGCACTGGCTGTTCGTTCTTTTTCCCCCAGGCTTTTGATGGAGTCCCTGAGGTTTTCCTGCGTCTCAGCTCAGGAGTGTTATGTTTTGGACTCCTCGCCCGTGATTGACTCACTTCTTTGGAGCCCTGCGAGAGTTTGGAGTACGAGGGACGCTCGTTGCGAATTCCGGCTCGTGAGATGAGGGAATTGCGCAATCGGGCTATGCCGTGCTGGTTGTTGCTGTTGTTGTTGCTGAGGAGTAATCACGGGGAGTGATAGGCGACTTGAGAGCGGGAGACGGCGGTGTTGAGTACTTACCCCTGGTTTCTGAGACTCGTTGAGAGTTGTTTTAGTTTCGAGGACGAAACTTTCTTTTAGTGGGGGAGGATGTGATGATCCGGCATTTTACAGGGCTTTTACAGTGTGACCGGCAGCTTCTGGAGGCCTACGGGGCATGTCGGCGGTGTTCGGGCGCCAATTTGGACTCAAGTGATGAACTCCGGGCTTAAAATGGATCACGTGGGTGATCGGGGGGCCCCATCGGATGTTTAGAAGTACTTTCGCGCAAATCGGATATCAGATTTGGACTCGGCGCGAAATTCGGATTGAAAATACCTTTCCGGGAGCCTCCGGCGAATTATCGGGTTGGAATTTGGCGAAACGGACGGCGAATTTGGATTCAGCGCGCGAAAACGGTCAA
Source organism: Tillandsia fasciculata (assembly GCA_029168755.2). Taxonomy (NCBI): domain Eukaryota; kingdom Viridiplantae; phylum Streptophyta; class Magnoliopsida; order Poales; family Bromeliaceae; genus Tillandsia; species Tillandsia fasciculata. The sequence goes on along the minus strand of JAQOTM010000946.1, from coordinate 12,049 downwards.
AACGGACTATCTACTTGCATTTTTGGGGCTCGGGTACTGTTCACCGCCGGAACATTGTTTCCAACAGCCGGCCGGCGGCGGCGGCGGCGCGGCGGGCAGCGCCGGCGGGTGGCGGCGCGGCCTCGGGCAGGCAGCACAGCGGCGGCGGGCAGGCGGCGCGGGCGCGGGCAGGGCGCGGGCAGCCGCGCGGTGCGCGGGCAGGCGCACGGTCCACAGCGCGGGCGTGCACCAGGGAGGTGCCACGTGGCGGCCGATGGTTTGATGGCTCACAGCACGCGGTCTACGGAGCATTTCGGGTCTACGGTACACCGGGAGTGGACACGTGGCATCATCCGATAGGTCGGCTCACGGCATTTGGTCTACAGAATATTCATAATGGCTCATGGTTCATGGTGCACCAGGGTTGACACGTGGCATTGTTTTATTGGTTCGGTCTACAGATTTCCGTGCACCGGGTGCACTAGGCAGGTGGCTTCGACACGTGGCGCACCCCTATTGGATGGTCTACTGTGCGGGCAGGGCAGCAGGCGCGTCTGGCGTGCGGTCAGCCGGTCGGTGCCACGTGTCGCCATTTGGTTGGAGGAATCCGATGTTTCCTGTTATGTGGGACACAAAGGTAATTTCTTGAAAAGATTTTCTGGTTTTCCCTATTAATCCCATCCGAGGCTCATTCAAAGGCAGTTTTCTCCATTTTTGAGGCTCCATCTCCCTTAGAGCTGAGAAGATGAAATCTTCATCAAGAAGAGAGGAACACCCCTGTCAAGTTTGAGGAATTTAGGAGGCTCGGATCCCGAGGTTTGAGATTTTTCCGGCGCGGCGCGACGATCATTCTCCGGTAACCCGATTCATCGCATCTCAGTGTTCAGGCTACCCCGACTCACCCCGACCTCCTATTTTCACGATTTTTGCGCCGTTGGATTCTTAACAGGTAGGGCTACGTTTCTTGTTTCTATTGGTTTTTCCGCATTCCGAGGTTTTCATGGGTTTTTCGGATCATCTTGTGACCCCATTTTGCTGTGATGGAGTTTTGGACAGTGGTTCGGTATTTCGGCGATATCTCCGCAACCGGGCATCGGATTGGGGTGATTTAAAAGGCAATTTGCTTCTACACATCGCAAGAAGTCTCCCTGAATTTTCTTGGATTTTTGGGAATTTTCCCCGAAGGTGAGAAACCCCTTTTTACAGAACTTTGTAGCACAGTTTTGGGTGGATGTATTGTTCGAGGTAGTTCCCTTGTCGATTTTGGTTCTCAGCGTAGGAAAATCGTGTGGGAACGTGCAGGTACTCATTTCGACCGGCTCGTCGCGAGGATCGCGATGGTATAATTTTGGGAATTTTCTGTGCACAACTCGCAGGTGAGAAAGGCTCAACTCTGGACTGATTGTCGAATAGCATGTTCTCGGGAATAATTGTATGTTTAATTGCATGTTTTGGGGTAATTGTGAACAGTGATCACGGCGGCTTATCTGTTTGGACTTGTGGCGTGGAAAAGAGATATTGGACAGCTTTGGGTTGCGCAATTCTAGGTGGGTGGTTGCTTTACTCCTCTTTTCTGATATACCCACTAGGAATATTAGAGTGATCCCCTTTAGTGGACATGTTGAATGGTCACCTAATGGATATGCATGCTTAACTAGATAATTGTGAGCCTATCATATGGAAAACATTACATTGGAAACCTGACATGTTGGAACTTATACATGCTTCATGGACATCGTTTTAGCATTTAACCTTGCATAAGGGGGGGGATGTACTTTCATAGTGCGATATTGTGAGGCGTCTTGTGGGAGGGCATTACTTGAGGATTTTTGGACAGACATAGGTGGATGATTCATGTGAGGGTGATTAGCAGGCTATGGACATGTGCGGTTGGATTGTGATTTAGCGTGATGATTACACCCAGGTGGAGTTATTACTTGATACACATGATGAACCACTATTTGTCACTCCCCTTCTTTCTTCCATGAGGAGATAGGCTTGATTTCAGGGATATCTAGTTAGACCATTTCTGATCGCTACACTATATATTGGGACTGACTTAGGAGGAACCCTATTGTCTCTTATTCCCCTATTCCTTCGGCGGACGGCTATTTGTTGCTCGGGTTTGAGCAGGGGATTGGCATAGTGTAGCTAGGGGGCTTGGATTTTAGCTTTTGAGGTATTGCGGCTACCGCAGATAGCAGGCGGTTGATCGGATGTCGGATCTGGGTCAGGATGGTTTTTATGGGTGTTGTTGTTAACCCTTCTTTTTTTGTTTACCCGCTAGGCATTTGGGTAGCCTCTTTGATCAAAAGGTTAAATGCACTTTAGGTGTGGCAATGGCAGGCTTATTGTGATTAAACAGATATTGTTAGAACTTGCTTGATTGGGGATTATGATTGTAGAACAGCAGCGTCAGGTTAAAGGATAAGGCTAATCAATGATTTATGGGCTTTGGGTATGTGGCATAGGCAGGCACAGGCTATCTCATATTTACTATTTTCATACTGTTCTCTACATGCTCTGACATTATAAAGGTTATCGATATCTGTTTTATTTTATATCATCTTGGGACATTTGCATGCTTGTATGGTCACCTAGATAGGCCACCTTTTTCTGCTACACTATCATGCTGGAATTGACATAGGAGAAACCTTTTTATTATTCTTTTCTCCTTTCATTTGAGGCTCAGGGTGTTTGTAGCTCGTGCGCGAGCAGGGGGTTTGGGGATAGTGTAGTCAGGATCTTGGGTTTTGGGACAGGCAGGCTTGATGGCAGGGTATTGCGGCAACCGCGGACCTTGGGCGGTTGACCGGTGGTTACTTATGCATCAGATTGGGTATCAGGTCTATAGTGGACGGAGTTTCCCACTATTTGTTTATCTTGCATCAGGTTGAGATCGGGTCTTTCTTTAGTGGATGGGTTTTCCCACTTTGATCAGAGTCATGATCCAGTCCTGCTGATTTATGATACTTATGTTACTGGATACTGAGATACTTTACTCGTGTGGGTCGCTCCCCTCGAGTGCCACTCCGGAGTGTGCGGCAGACAGGCTTCGAGTCCTTGAGACTCCCTTTTCCCTATCGGTGTTATGCGTTGGCCAGCATACCCGATTTGGCAGGCACGGCAGGCAGTACCAGTGTTTACTGGTGGTCGGATTGGGTTTATTCAGGCAGGCATTGTGTTTCTGATGCATACATTCAGCTATTCTTTTAGCTTAGTATTTTAGAGGCATACTAGTGGTAGCTTTTCATCAGGAGTCATCTTCATTGCATACCACCTTTGTTCCTTTTGCCTCTGGTAGACCTAGTGGGCGTGTCAGAGTTGAGGTTTTACCCACTAGGGGAGGCTGCTGGTTTACTAGTAGTCTCACCCCCATTCTTCTTTCCTCTTTTTCTTCTCCCTTGTTTTGCAGTGTCTTCTGCAGGTGCTACTGGGCTTACAGTGGCGGGTCGAGGAGAGAGGACGGCTGAGTAGATAGATCTCGAGGCAGGATGAGCATGTTAGCTGGACTGTTGGTATACCCATGTTTCCTCAGACGGTAGTACATTTACTTTTGGGACTGGCTTTCGCCAGCAGGTGGTATTTATTTTGTGAGCTGAGAGAGACTGATGTATCATTTATATACAGTTATATTGTATTTTATTTTCCAGCTTCAGTCTGAGATGTATTAGTTTTAGTTCAGCTCTGTGTTTATTGCTCTTTTTATTATATCTCTTATTTATCTGAGCAGGTTTGGCGCTTCGTGTACACGGGAAATACCGTGTGCACGGCGGATCTGTAGACGGGCCCGGGTTCTGGTTTACACCCGGGCGTGACAGTTGGGAAGGCTCCAAAAGGATTGAAATCTAGAGAGAGAAGTCTGGAGCTTAGAAACAAAAGATGAGTAAAAGAAATCAAAACTCTTTTGTTCTTCATAAACCCTAGCCGCGATCCGGATCCTATCGTGAATCCATCCGGATCGGCTACCCGCAGGAAATACCTGCGTTCGGGATCCGGATCGGCTTGTCCAGTCCGGATCGGCTCCAAACTTTTTCTTCAGAAAATTCAGAAAAATTCCATAAAATCCAGAAAAAGATTGTAAGCACTTTTGTGTATCAACTTTAAATAAGAATCATCGTTTCATATAACAAAAAATAGATTATGCAAAATCTATCAAAAATATCGAAATAACGAAACGAAAATTTATGAAAATTAAATCCCTTAAAGTTGAACAACTTCAATCACATCTAACATGATCTTATGCGTAATGCCTTTATCAAATCATCAATTTGGTAAAGAAAATGAAATACCAAGATCAATAGATGTTTGAAATCCCAAATAAGTTAGATAATATATCTAGACAATCTGTTGAAGAGAGTGGCTCTTTGAGCATCTTTCATTAAAATTCCCACCTTATACCAACCTTGAAATTTGACAGAGTCAAGTATTTCAATATGCATTTTATTTAATCATATTTGAAAAACCATGCTTGGTATACATGTGGTAGCTGCACACAGTACTCGGACGACCGAGGTGGTAGCTCTTTCCTCCATGTGGTGGTAGTTTTCACACTCCTCATTGGGATGTAACTCTTTCCACATCTTTTGAGCATATTACTTTTCTTTGACTCCCCCTCAATTGGCTATCAATTATTTAAGATATAAGGTATTCAACCAAAAATTGATCTCGCATTCATACTCGACTAAATAGTCAAATAAGATAATAACTATACCAAGAGATCATTGAGAGAGAAATTGACTTTGATCACTTAAAAGATGACTTAATTGACATAAATGATCATTGCATCAACTGAAATATTATGATATCAAAAGCATAATAAATTTCTAAATGCTAAAAGGATGCAGTTAAAGTCAATATAACTAATGCTCAATTAATGTTCTATGTACAAACATAGATAAAGAACAAAAACACAAAAACAAAACCTAACCTAAGCAAAGGTTTCAAAAGAGATTATTTCAAGGAAAGCATTCCAATTGCTTTACGCAAGTGAATAAAACGTTTTTGATCCAAAGGTTTTGTTAAGATGTCAGCTAATTGATCCTCAGTTGAAATATATGACAGTTGAAGAATATTTGATTCAACTAGCTCTCTAAGAAAATGATATCTAAGTTCAATATGTTTTGTTCTAGAGTGCAACACAGGGTTTTTGGAAATGTTAATAGCACTAGTGTTGTCACAGAGAATGGTTACCGAAGTTGCTGAAATCCGGAAGTCGCTCAACACGCTTTTCATCCAAATCAATTGGGTTGAACAACTTCCCCTGAAATATACTCCGCTTCGGCAGTCGAGAGTGCTATGCAGTTTTGCTTTTTACTGTGCCATGCAACAAGGCAATGGCCAAGATAAAAACATGCACCACTCGTGCTTTTCCGATCATCCACAGATCCTGCCCAATCGGCATCTGAGTATCCAACAATATCCAAACTTGTTCCCATAGGATACCAAATTCCGAAATTTATTGTACCTTTGATATACCGGATGATCCGTTTCACCGCTTTCAGGTGAACCTCCTTTGGTGCTGATTGATATCTCGCGCAAATCCCAACACTGAAGGATATATCCGGGCGACTAGCCGTGAGATAAAGTAGACTTCCAATCATACTGCGATACAGTTTCTCGTCTACATTCTCACTATGTGATTCACTTCCAAGTCCCTTATGGCTAGTTCCCATTGGAGTCGGAAAATCTTTAGAATTTTCTAAATCAAACTTTTTGACCAACTCCATTGCATACTTGGATTGACACAAGTGAATTCCTTCATCGTTTTGTTTAACTTGTAATCCAAGAAAATAAGTCAATTCGCCCATCATGGACATCTCAAATTCGCTTTCCATGGTCTCCGCGAATTTAGAAGCATCATTATCTCTTGTTGCACCAAATACAATGTCATCGACATAGATTTGTGCTACAATGAAATTGTTTTGATAATGCTTCACAAAGAGAGTCCTGTCAGCTCCCCCTCGAGTATAGCCCTTTTCCAAAAGGTGCTTTGTCAACCTTTCGTACCATGCTCGCGGTGCTTGTTTCAGACCGTAAAGAGCCTTTTTCAAACGAAAAACATGGTTAGGTAGTTTATGGTCCACAAAACCTTTCGGTTGAGCCACATAAACTTCCTCATTTAAAAACCCATTTAAAAAGGCGCTCTTAACGTCCATTTGAAATAATTTGATTTTAAAATGACAAGCAATCGCAAATAAGATACGAATGGACTCGAGTCTAGCTACAGGGGCGAAAGTTTCATCAAAGTCTATACCTTCTACTTGAGAGTAGCCTTGAGCAACTAACCTTGCTTTGTTCCTGATGATAGTACCATCCTCATTTTTCTTGTTCTTGAAAATCCATTTGGTACCTATCACATTGTGTTGCTTCGGAGGCTTCGTTAATTCCCAGACTTTGTTTCGCTCAAATTGATGGAGCTCTTCCTGCATTGCTTCAATCCAGTAGTCATCCTGAAGAGCTTCATCAACATTCTTTGGTTCGATTTGGATACGTAGCAAGCGAATCCGCAAACCAATTGTCTCCGAGTTCTAACTCCTTCTTGTGGGTCTCCAATGATGTTCGATTCAGGATGATCCTTGGAGATGCGTAACGTTTGAGGTAACGGAGTACTCGGAGGTACATGAGATGATTCCTGCACATCAGATAAACTTGAAGAACCGTTAGATGCATCATCATTATCGAAAGAATTGTTAGAGAAGATGCATTAGCAGGTGTATCATCATCAAGAGAGATATCGAGGGTAGATTTTTCAGATGCAAAGTGAAAAGCTTCATCTACTTTAACATTTATCGATTCTACGATCGTCTTAGATTCCAAGTTAAATACTCGATATGCTCTGCTGTTTGTAGAATAACCCAAGAAAATCCCTTCGTCACTTCGAGAGTCAAATTTTCCAAGATTTTCGCGGTCACGTAAAATGTAACACCGACTCCCAAAGATACGAAAATATTTGATGTTAGGTTTTCTACAAAACCATAGTTCATATGGTGTATTTAAAGTCCCCGGGCGCAAATACACTCGATTAATTACATAGACAGCAGTGTTCACCGCTTCAGCCCAAAAATATAACGGTAAATTCCGGCTATGAAGCATAACACGTGCCATCTCTTGTACAACCCTGTTTTTGCGCTCGACTACACCATTCTGTTGAGGTGTATAGGGTGCTGAGAATTCATGTTTAATGCCGTTGGAAGTGCAAAAATCAATGAATTTAGAATTTATGAATTCTCCACCTCTATCACTTCTAACACGAATGATCTTTTCATTCTTTTCAATCATAATACGATGGCAAATCTCGTGAAAAGAATCAAAAGTATCAGCTTTCTCTTTTAAAAATGCTACCCAAGAATATCTAGAGAAATCATCAACCAATAAGAAAATATACCATTTACCTCCCAAAGATGGTTGACGAGTTGGCCCCATTAAATCCATGTGCAAAAGTTCCAAAGGCCGTTTTGTACCAATGTGGTTCAAGTTCTTGTGTGCAGTCCTGGACTGTTTTCCCTTTTGGCAACCGCCACACACAATGTTTTGTTCAAAAGAAAGTTTAGGAACCCCCTTGACCACATCTTTGTTTGAAATTCTAGCAAGTTCCTTAAAGTTTATGTGACCTAGCCTTTCATGCCAAAGTGTTTCATTTTTCAAAGAGGCTAGGTTACAATTTTCAGAAATTTTATTAGGAACTACATAACAATTGTTTTCTGATCTAACCCCTTTTAAAAAGAAAACATGGTCCTTATCAGTTACAGTACATTCATCAGATGAAAAATTAACTGAAAAACCATTGTCACAAAGTTGACTTATGCTTATGAGGTTAGTCTTAAGGCCATCAACAAATAACACATTATTCAGAACCGGGCCATCTGGAATAGCTACCGTTCCTTTTCCAACAATTTTGGAAGACCGACCGTCTCCGAAAACAACAAGTCCTCCGGAGATTTTCTCAAAATTTTGAAAACAGTTTTTGTCACCGGTCATGTGACGGGAACACCCGCTATCCAGATACCAAGACGAATTATCATATGCATGCAAGGAAATATTAGTAACAAGACAAGGAAAAATTTCACCTTTGCGCACCCAAACCTTTTTGGAATGCGTCGGCAATGGTCGTGAAGTTATTCTCCTTGGTGAAAGCGTCTTGTTTGAGATTGATTGCTGCTCCTTGATGATGTCGTCTTGCGCGGTGAACTACCAAGGCTCTTTTCCTTTGAATGATTTGCATTTGATTTCTGAGGAATCACCCTTTTGGTAGTCGTTGCAAGAGGTGCTTGAGTTGAGCGTTTGGCTCCCATCTTGCAATTTCTCCTTATGTGCCCTGAAAACCACAACGAAAACATACCTTAGTGCTTGACGATCCCGAAGAGGATGAAGTAGGCTTGTTGTCGTTGTTTGTCGTGAATTCCGGTGTCGGAGGAGGAGATACCGACTGAGGCACAAAAACTGTCCCACTCGAACTTGGACTGTCTCCAGTTTGAGTGTATCCGAGGCCGAAACGGTTTGTTTGACCAAGACCAAGAAGCTTATCCAACTTACTCCTTCCAGAAGAAATCGCTTTAAGTCATCCTTGAGTTGGAAAATGGTCTTCGTCATTTCCAATTTTTCTGTCGAGCCTCGTTGTAGAGCTTCAAGAAGTAATTCGCTTTATCCACCAGTTTTACATGTTCCTTCTCGAAATGCTCATTTTTCTCTTGAAGGAAACATTTGCTTTAATCAGATTATCCCTTTCCACTTCAAGAGCGTTTGAGAGAGAAGTGCCCTTTTTACTTCTTCTTCGAGATCCTGCAATCTCCCTCTCAAACTCCGTTTTGCTTTGCCAGTTTCTTTGAATCCCTCAAAAGCTTGTGGTAGGCAAGAGCAAAATCTTCACCTTCAGAATTACTCGATTCGTCGTCCGTTGCATTCTTTTCAATGGGAGGAGTTGGACAGTGAATCGGATGTACTTGCCATTAAGCACATGAAGGGTGAAGATGTGGACGCGTGGAACGCCGTTGCGTTGTTTCTCTTCATCACTTGAGATGACTCATTTGACGTTGAGTTGTCATCCCAAGTGACGGCTTGCATCGCCTTCTTCTTTGCCGGATTCTTATTGGGACACTCCGTTGCAATGTGGCCGTAGCCTCGACATTTGAAGCATTGTACTTGTCCCTCTGAGTTTTTCTTATCCTTAGAAAAACTCTCTTGCTTTCTTGACTTGTAGCTTGAAGAACCCTTGCCTTTCTTCGACTTTCCGAAGGATGGAGTTTTGCTTGAATTACCCCTTCGAAAATTTCGGCGAAACTTCCTTGTCAAGAGAGCAAGTTGCTTCTCAAAGTCCTCCATAGATAGGTTCTCGTCATCGTCTGAGGAGGATGAATCCGCGTCTTCTTCTTTTGTTGATTTCAATGCAAAACCTGAAGACTTAGAAGAGGATGCTTTTCCAGAAGAATAGTTAGTAGGAAATGTCATTTCATAAGTTTGAAGTGCACCAACTATTCTTCTTCTACACGGATTTCGTCCGGTGTGTTTAACTGTTTCAATGGCTGTAACCTTGGAACGAAATCTTTCAGGAAGAGTCCTTAACATCTTTCTTACAACTTTAGATTCTGGAATTTTCTCTCCCAAGTTAGCACATGTATTCACGATGTCTTGCAATCGTGTATAATAATCTGTGAACGATTCATTTTCTGCCATAAAAATGGAGTCAAACTTGCTCGTAAGCATTTGCAGTTTTTGAATCTTCACAAGGTTTGTTCCCTCATGTGTAACTTGTAGAACATCCCAGATTTCTTTCGCAGTCTCACATGCCGAGACGCGAGAGAACTCAGTTTGTGACAAAGCATTAAATAAAGCGTTAACACCTTTGCCATTGTAAGAAGATGAATCAACTTCTTCCTTGGTCCATTTCGACCTAGGTTTGATGGTGCGAACATCAGCAATAATTTCAGTTGGATTAGACCATCCTAATTCAATTGATTGCCACACCCGTTCGTCGATGGAAATTAAAAAGGCTTTCATCCGTACTTTCCAGTAGGCATAATTTGTTCCATCGAAGAATGGGGGTCTGTTGATGTTTCCACCTTCAACCATTGTTTACAACCCTATTCCCGCTCTGATACCACTTGTTGGGTTATGTATAATTGGATCTAAATAGGGGAAAAAACACCTAGAGGGGGGTGAATAGGTGTAAACAGTAAACACTCAAAAAATCATTGCGCAATAAAACCCAATGCGGAAATAAAAAATAACACGCAAGATTTTTACGTGGAAAAACTCCAAACCGGAGTAAAAAACCACGGGACCGATAACACGGCGAAATCCACTAGAATTGAAACACGTACAAGGTGATTTACCGTACACACTTACGACTCAACCTTTTCCATACGCTCCTAGTAGATCTTCTCCGCTCGCTCCGCAACGCTTCTCGAATCCACGATCTGCGTCCAACGCCGAATCCACGGCGTCCAACGTCGAGTCCACGACGTCCGACCGAATCCACGGCCTTCACAGTAGCACTTCTCGAATCCACGAACGTACCTCGCTCCGAATCCACGAGAGCGGTAGCACCTTGAATCCACAAGGCCACGCGAGTCCACGCGCCGATTTTGGGAAAATCGTTGTTTTTTGGGTGGTGATGATCCGCCGAATACTTAGATTAGAAATAGATCGGAAATACCATCTAAGTATTCATTAATTTGATTCTACTCAAAATCTGAGTTTGGAAAACCTAGAATCAAATTAATCAATATAGATGAAGAAACATAGAATTAAATCTATTAATTTATTCCTTTCTTCTCTATATGTGGATTTTTCTATCTCGGTTTTTGCGTTTATTTCCGTGTACCCTAAAATAAGATGATCATAGGGTCTATTTATAGGTTAGAAACCATTGGAAGAAGATAAGATCAAAAACTAACCATTTTCTGGAATTTTACAGGACGACGGTCCGGACTGTAAAATCGGCGAAGTCCGGACTGTCTCAGCGAAACAGACTTTTTTCCAGAAAAGTGGACATTCGGGGTCCGGACTGAAATTCCACGGTCCGGACTGTTTCAGATGCAATTCCTGCAAATTCCACGTTCGGGGTCGGACTGAAATTCCCAAGGTCCGGACTGGGGAATTGCGCATGAACAACCTATGTTCGGGGTCCGGACTGTGATGTCCGATCCGGATCCTGAACATGTAGTATGTCCAGTTTTTGATCTTTATGCAATCAACATTCAACCAAGTGTTTCTACTCTATAAGAAGTATTCGGATCACCAAAAATATTTAGTTAAACATACCTGATCCTTTTGAATTCTTCTTTCTTGAGATTGAGGTATATGATCCAAACTTTTTCATCTTCAATCTTCAAGACTTAAATAATTTCACGAAATACGCCAACACAAATTCCTTAACAATGATCATCATATAATAGATACAATTAAAGATCCAAAAACATAAATAAGCAGTAGTTCATATGACGGCTAGCTATCTAGTTAGTAATATGGGACCTCTATCGGTATGCCTCACATCATCGTCCGACATCCCACCATCCGACGGATCTGAAATATTAATCACCAAAGGGTGTGAGACACAACTGAATGTATCTCAGTGGGTACTATGGGTTGTGTATCCCAATGATCTAAATAGGTGAAACAACACCTAGAGGGGGGTGAATAGGTGTAAACGATAAAACAAAAAATCTTCGCGTAATAAAAAATTAAATGCAGAAATAAAAATAATACACCAAGATTTTACGTGGAAAGTCCTCTGCGGATTAAAAAATACGGGACGATCCATTGAAAATACCACTAGTATAACACGTACAAGTGAATAACTTTTTCGTACACTCAAAGTTGACATCTCCGCTACGTCACCACGACACGACTCTCTATCACGAACTGCGTTCCACTTCAAATCACGATGGTATCTCCACCGAATCCCGGTACCCTTCAGCGCGAATCCACGTGCCACTTCCCTTTTCGAATCTCATTTAAAGAATAAGTTGTGGTTTTGAATGATTAGACAATCATAATTGTAGAGACAAAAATACCTTCTAGCATTCATCCATTGGATTCTAGAAAAGAAAGAAAGAGTAAAAACTCATGA
>JAQOTM010000944.1:0-68072 GCA_029168755.2 Tillandsia fasciculata | reverse complement strand
AGAGGAAATAAGAATCGGGGTTTTCCCTTTTCTTTCTTAAAAGTGCCGCCTTAACCCTAGCCGTCAAGAGAGAAAGCCCGGAGGAAAAACCCTACGGCCCTTGGTTTTAAAGAAACCCTAAAAAAATAACCGCGGCTAAAATTGTCTCGAAAAGCGTGTCAATCGCGCTCGCACGTATCCCGGAGCGCCTAAAGGGAGTCTTCAAAAATAAATTCCGGGAGATCCCGGGGTCGGAATTCAAATCCGATCGCGCCACCGTTCACCGTTTGCGAGTTCTACCACATAAAAATATCCGCAAACCCCGACGATCAACCCAAAAATTCTCAAATTTCGACCCCTCCTTAATCAGCTGAAAAAATATTTAACTAGGACCCAAAACGAAAACCGTAAGATCGAGGTACCACCAATGAATAAAATAATCCACTGACATAAAAAGAAAAGGTCCGATCACAGCAGGATTCCGTCCGATTGCCTCGAAAAACGTGCCGGCCACTTAGCACGGATTCCGATGCACCACACAAAGCAAACGCTTTGACCCCCATTCCGGGAGATCCGTAAATCGGAATCCGAATCCATTCGTTTAGCCGTCCCCCGTTTTTCAAGCTCAGTCGCAGAAAAATACTCGCGGTCCAGGCCAGTCCATTGCGAAAAACACAGTGAACAGTTTTCCTAACAATCCCGTCATGAAAAGAAGGTATACAAAGGTATTGGAACGCCAGGACTCTACATCACTCACCACTTAAAAGAAGTTTCGTCCTCGAAACTTGATCCTGGCCCGCGATAAATAAATCTGGGTAGCACTCGCTCATCTTTGACTCCAGTTCCCGAGTCACTTCACGTTCTTCCTGGTTGCTCCACAGCACCTTCACATAGGGGATCGTCCGGTTGCGCAATCCCTTTTTGTCCTCTCGTGCTAAGATCCGCACCGGTGTTCCTGTCGAAGCTCAGGTCCTCTCTAAGCTCAAAGCAGTGACCATCCATCACCCAAATCAAGTACGCAGGCTCGGAGCACATCATCGAGAATTCGGTTCACTTGCTCGGACTGTCCGTCGGTCTCGGGGTGAAACGCCGTGCTGAAGTGTGGTTTCGTCTCTAGAGCTCGTTGTAGACTTTGCCAAGGGTTCGACACCAGTCGAGTGTCTCTGGTCCACGTCGTACAGATAGGTGGAAAGAGAGTCGACTTCGTCAGTCGATCCACTGTGACTCAAACTGCATCGTGCCCTTGATGCGATGCAGAAAACCCGTGACGAATTCCATGCTGGTTTGCTCCCATTTCCACTCTGGTACAAGTAGGGATTGTAGTTTTTCCTGCTGGGCGCTGAAGTTCGAACTTTACTTGTTAACCATCTAGACAGCGAGCAGTGAACTGTGTTACATCCCCCCTTTAGTTTAGTCCACCAAAAATTTTGCTTGAGGTCCTTGTACATCTTCGTGTCACCTGGATGCGCCGCATAGGGAGCGCAGTGCGCCTGTGATAGTATCTCTTTCTTCAACTCTGGCAGCTCGGGCAAGCAATCTCGCCCTCGGAACGTACTGTGTCGTTCGCACTCGCCGAAAAGTCGCTCGCGTGGTCCGGGGGTCTTGTCTCGAATAATCTGTATCCGTGCGCCCATTTTCTAACCTTCTAGGGTTTCTCTAAGAGGGTTGGCTTGACCATCAAGGACAAAGTCGCGCGACAATACCGGTCCTGCTGAGTGCTCGCGCTCATCGGTTTTCCCCCTCGATTTGACCCTTCCTGCTCAAAACATCCGCTACTACACTGCCTTTCCCGGGGTGATACTGAATGAACAAGCCGAGTCCTTCAGTAACTTCAGCCAATGTTTCTACCGCAAAAATCAAATCCTTCTATGTGAACAAAACTTAGGACTCTGGCGATCCTAAAACACATCGCGATGAACTCCAAACGGTGGTGTCTCCAAAGCTTTAAAACGAAAACGACTGCTGCCAGTGCCGGATCGTATGTCGGGCAGTTCTGCTCACATTATCTGTGATTCCCGTTGCTGACACAACGTGCCCCAAAAAGTCCACTTCGCGAAGTCAGAACTCACATTCTTGAACTTAGCAAACAACTTCCGGTCCTTGAGATTCCGGAGAAAAATCCGTAAGTGCTCCTCGCAGTCGATTAGAGAGGTCGTCAATCCCGGACTTGTTCTTCACTATAACTTTGCTTATCTCCCTACAGTCGATGCGTAGGCGTAGGCTTCCGTTCTTCTTTTGCACGAAGCGCACGGGTGCGCCCCAAGGCGATACACTCGGTCTGATGAACCCTCTATTCAGAAAAACTCCTTGTTGTGCCTTAGATTCCCTCAGTCCCGCGAAGCCATTCCGCAAGGCGCCTAAGGGATAGGTTGCGTGTCTGGTAGAAGCTCGAAAGAGAGGGTGACCTCTCACCCGGGGTATTCCCGGCAATTCAGTCAAGGGGACGTCAGAAGAAACCCTTACAATGGGGTGTCAGTGAACGATGCAAAGGGTCGAGTCGCCAGGCTCACTCAAACCAAGTAGCTATACATCCGCCAATACCTCGTGAACCAGTCCATTTCCAGCACCTCGTCGTATTCCTGCTTCCCGACTCGGAATTCCCAGTCACGACGCCGCCGGTCCGCACACCACCCCAGCCGGCTCTGAGCAGTCAGCAACAAAGTCTCGCGATGTGTCGAGGTACCCCAGTCGTACTGCCCAACCCATACCAATGATCCTTTAGAAGTCCAAAACATCTAACCCGACGACGGGGAAAACAACCCACACAACGCCCTCACAAGGCTCCAAGCGGTGCCAACAAAACAGGCTGGGTTACTAACTATCATAAATTCTCCCCTGAAGACAACGACTCACCTGTCACCAACACGGCTGCTCCCCTCCGTCGCCGACGCTGGATACTTCCACCCGTCACCAACACGGGCCACAAGCTGAGAGCATAACCACCATCCCGGGCCACTCGCTCCGACTACCCATCCTACCGAGGCGACGGTCGAAACTAACGTTAGGTTTCAGCTCTAAGACCTACCACCAAGTCTACCCCACAAAAAGGGCCGCGTACAGGGCCTCCTAGCCGAAGGTGACCAGAGCCAAAACTCCGAGTAGTCGCCAGATTCCCCCCCTTGGCTCACACCTGCCCCAAAAGATCACCATCCACAACGCTCCCAAACCAAACCTCAAGGCTATAACTTAGTCATGGGAAGCTGGCGACAAAACCCACAAGGTGAGGTCCTACCTCCGACCTGGCACCGACGGGGTGCGACGCTCTAAATTGCCGCTATCTCATGGTCCCAAGCCGTTGCCCCACCAAGTACCGGGCACCGAATCGAGCGGTAAACTTCCAGACCAACAGTGACACTCCCAACTAGAAGAAAAATCAAAGCTCAAGGTCCGTTCGGCAAAGACCTCCATGTACTGAAGACTATCCGTCTGAAATCTAAAGGGTCGGAAGAAGACAAGCAACGAGATCAGCGAGGAGAACCGTGTCAAAAGTTGCCTAGGTTCACTAAACGCACTCGAGGGATCACACGCCAACCCACCAGCAGGACAACCGAACCGACGCACTTGTGCAGAAAACAGAAACCCAACCCAAAGCTTTACCACCACAACCCCACTAAAAGGAGCCACTCGGCACCACCCAGCATCAAAGCTAAACCCCCTATTAAAAGTCACCACTTACGCACCCTCGTGCGAAGCGAGGTACGGTCTCTCTGACTCCAAAACGAGGCCAAACGAAGAGGATTTACTAGCCCCGGTGGCCTCCCTTTCTAACCCAAAGGAGCCCCCCGTGAACCCATCACGACGATCTCTACAACCGTCGCAGTGTCTACGGTGAAAGGTCGAACTATGGGTAACAAACTTAGGGGAAGAATCCTCATTCCCACCCATACCTTGCCCATGGTGCAAAAGGAATCGACCGACTACCCGCTGTAGCTTAACACCAGAAGACCCAGAAGGTACAAGTTTAGACAACGGCTATCGAGTTACCCATGACCGACAGACGGCCGACAAACCAACAACCACCGGTGGGTTGTGCTACCACCCGAGCTAAACCGAAAAAGAAACTCAACAGTCCCCGCACTCTCGCATCTCTACGCAGATATACCCTGATCATTTCATTAGTTAGTAGCTAGTGGTAATGTGCTCCAGTGGATGTTGGACAGCGACTACTGTGGTTAAAGCTGTTTCTCTCTGATACCATCTTAATCTGTCACGCCCCGGGGGTTTCATTAGGCGGAAGACGACCACTGAAAATGGTTTGAATTTGCGTATACTTTTTTTTTTGAAATCAAACTCCCCCGGTGCGTGCCCAGACCCGCCGCATATACAAATTCACTTTGCGAACGGGCAGAGTCTCCTTTGTATATGCACGGCGTCCTGACTACAACCATCTTACAATCATCACTTTAACCACACTAGTTCAACAGTCGAATGCATACAATCGTTTTCCATAAGTATACAAAGGCCGGCTAGCTTTGAAAAGATAAATCCACAAATTTTTAGAAACGGTGCCCACACGGCACCCAGGTTTTTCAAAACGATTTTCGAAGTCCATAAATCCACAGGGTTTTAAAAATGGTGCCTACACGACACCCACGTTTTCAAAACAGTTTTTTTGAAATATTTTCCTTTCCTTTTCTTTTGTAGTTTGAAAGCGGCCCAACGGGAAGAGCAAAACAAACACTCACAAAGATAATAAACGACATTCCAACATCCACATCGACCCCACAAGGGTATCGCAATCCACATAGCAAACTACTAACAGGTAATGAAATGAGCAAAATAGAAGCACGTACAGTCTATGGTCTCGAAGGACCAAAAGTACTCTCGCCACGGCCTCACCGTCGTCCTAGCACTCGTCCCTGGACGAACCTGTCACAGAGTGGGAAGTCAGTGACCAGGAAAATAAAGCACGAGCAACTAGGGCTATAAATAAAGCAAACCGCAGTAAAAACCAGCCCCTCATCATGCACTCGATAGTATCCCTGCATAACCAGTAATACCCGTAACACCTGTAACACCTATACACCTGACCTCGTCGGGCACCTATCCCGACGGATCGCACCGCTCACACCTTGGGGCACCGGATCTCGGCGGGCACCTACCCCGACGGATCGTACCGTTCCCCCCCCTTGATGCCTCAAACCCCACACCTACGGGGGCCCCCACTACGTCACCTCGTGGGTATACACGGGTCATCGACCACTTTTCCGAAAAGCACACCCTTGGCGGTGGCCAAACCGCGGGTGCGCGTGCTGCAGCCTCGAGCATAGTAACCACATACACATACATAACATAGGCACCGCGACACTTGGTCGCTATGACATTAATGAGAGCATATGATAAATGATAACAGGAGTTAACAATATTAAATGATGCAACTACTTACTCTTACACCTTTCCCACAATACCGTAATTCAAACACCGAAAGAATTCCCTATAACGGGGTGTATCCCCCTGCACCGTGGCCCTCAGTCGCCACAAATATGATGACAATGAGATATAAAAGTAACGAGAATATGCGCAAGAGGTTCTAAGGGGTACCCACCTGAAACGCGAAGAAGAAGGTGTGCGGAACTCTCACTAAACACACTCCCACCTTGTGCCCGAAAAGAACTACAGTAAGAAGTATCGTTAATAATCTCATCGTGGTCAAAAACACTCAAAAACGGGGCGAAACGGGCCAAAAACGGAGCTTCCGGGCTCTTTGGCTGCAGTCGGGTGCACGGGCCCAGGCGTGGACCGGGTCCACGGCTCAGAGGAAGCGGCGGCGTAAACCGGGCTCACCCCGGGGGCGTGCACCAACCGGAATGGGCCGGGCCGGTGCACGACAGGGCGCGCACCGGGCTCACGCGCTCCCGACCGCGGCGGCAGCGCCGGGTGCACGGTTGGCGCGTGCACCGCGCAGTCTGGGCTGGGCCGGCGCACGCGCCCGTGAGCCGGGTTCTCACCACCGGGCTGCGGGGGCGTGCGCCGGGTGCACGCCTGGCGCGTGCACCGCGCAGCCTGGGCTGGGCTGGCGCACGCGCCGTGCGCCGGGTCCGCCCTTCCTGGCCGCGCGGGCGTGCGCCAGGTGCACGGTTGGCCTGGTGGACCGCGCGGCCTGAAGCCGTACGGGGGATGAACAGTAACCCTATTTTCGTCCCCCGCGGCTCCGGTTTCGCGATTTTAACTCCGTTTTCGCTCCCGTGCGACTCCGGCGACGACCCCGTGGGCATGATAACGGCGGCGGCGGCCTCCCGTTCAACGACGGCGGCGGCGGCCTCCCGTTCAACACCATGTATTGCCCAAGACAACCACAAAAGGAAAACCTCATATCGAAAAAAATAACGGGGAGACCCGAACCGCTCACCGTGTTTTCGCCGGTAAGGGAGGAAAGGAAGAGGATCGTCCTGCTCTCGTTCGCCGGGTTCCGCAGATCGCCCTTCCTTCTCCCCGTCTCCGTCTCGTCGCCTCGGTTCCTCACGCCCACGGTTGGAAAGAGAGGAAATAAGAATCGGGGTTTTTCCCTTTTTCTTTCTTAAAAGTGCCGCCTTAAACCCTAGCCGTCAAGAGAGAAAGCCCCGGAGGAAAAACCCTACGGCCCTTGGTTTTAAAGAAACCCTAAAAAAATAACCGGCGGCTAAAATTGTCTCGAAAAGCGTGTCAATCGCTCGCACGGATCCCGGAGCGCCTAAAGGGAGTCAAAACTTCAAAAATAAATTCCGGGAGATCCCGGGGTCGGAATTCAAATCCGATCGCGCCACCGTTCACCGTTTTGCGAGTTCTACCACATAAAAATATCCGCAAACCCCGACGATCAACCCAAAAATTCTCAAATTTGACCCCTCCTTAATCAGCTGAAAAAATATTTAACTAGGACCCAAAACGAAAACCGTAAGATCGAGGTACCACCAAATGAATAAAATAATCCACTGACATAAAAAGATAAAAGGTCCGATCACAGCAGGATTCCGTCCGATTGCCTCGAAAAACGTGCCGGCCACTTAGCACGGATTCCGATGCACCACACAAAAGCAAACGCTTTGACCCCCATTCCGGGAGATCCGTAAATCGGAATCCGAATCCATTCGTTTAGCCGTCCCCCGTTTTTCAAGCTCAGTCGCAGAAAAATACTCGCGGTCCAGGCCAGTCCATTGCGAAAAACACAGTGAACAGTTTTTCCTAACAATCCCGTCATGAAAAGAAGGTATACAAAGGTATTGGAACGCCAGGACTCTACACATCCACACTGTTCTTACATCCCTGGACATAGTGTTTTCTCGCCCGGATAGTGGGCCGAGAGGTCGGGACTTGCTTTTAGTGTGGGATGCTTTTGCACTCTTGCTTGGGAGCAGAGTGGAGTCTGGTAGTTGTAGCGGGTTGCTTATCTGTGCGGGGAGCCGTTTGAGTAAACGGTAGTCCCGAGAGGTCTTGTTTTTCCTGTTGTGCTGTCATGGGAGGGAGCCGTTGAGTAGACGGCAGTCCCGGGCCGTCGAGTGTCTTCCGGTCCGTCTTGTTGGGAACCGTTGGGGTTGACGGTGGTCCCAGGTCGTTGAGTGTTGTCCGACCTGTTTTGTTACCCTGAGTTGTGGGTCGTTCCTGGCTGTGGAGTATCTCCAGCCAGTAAGCTTTGTGCTGCGAGCTGTTGGAGAGGCTAGTGTCTCGTGTTTCGAGTTAGCCGATCAGCTGAGTCGTCGAGAGTGCTCCGACTGTTGTGCGAGATATTTGGGGATCTTGAGTCCTACCGTTCTGAGAGTGAGCGTGGATTTAGACTAGCCTGCATATGCCAATGTTGATTACTCTATGCCGCGCCGTTTTCCTCAGTTGGGGCCGCGCCCCTGAGATGCCGCAGTGGATGCGATGGTTGGCCTGTTGAGGCAGTTTTGCGCGAGGGATGAGTTAGTCGGACAGGACGCCCCACGTAAATCCCGTCCTCATGTGGATGTGTGGTAGTGGGCAGGAGCGTTCCTAGTCGACAGGCGCGGGCTTGACTGGACCTTTGAGGTAGTCAGTTCGATTGGGACGATTGAGCACCTTGGGTGCGAGTGGTCTCATTTACTTTCATCTGTTCCACTTTTGAGTATCTAGATAGAGGCATGGTAGCTGTAGAGTAGTTCCAGCTTTTCTTGTTCAGATTTCTTTGCCTGTTATCTTTACCTCTGGTAGACTTGGTGGGCAGACCGTTGGACTTGTTGACGGCACCCACTGAGAACTACTGTGGGAAGTAGTTCTCACACCCGTCGTGGTGTCTTTTCCCCAGGGACTTCTTCTTCTGTTCCTGTGTTCCTGTTGCTGATCCCTCTGACCGAGGCGAGGGAGTCACGAGCTAGTTCCCTACCCGTCGTTGGAGTGTAGCGGTACCCCCTTCAGAGGAGAGCTTCGGTTGATGGTTTACTTCTTCTTCCTCTGTTGAGAGACCTTTGTAGAGAGGTATAGAGTTGTATTTTTCTTTTACAGTTTGAGAGACTGTTGTAGTGAGGATATTCTTGTATCGAGAGTTTGTACACTGATGTATTCTTGGAGATACCTCCCTTTTGAGTTTTGTATCAGAGGACTTTGTATACGATCGTATTTGGGAGATGGATATTGTATTATTTTTCAGTTGTACAGTGTTTGATCTTCAGCTCTCTGATATCTGTGTACTGTAGATGTTTCTTTCTGCAGGTTAGACGCTTCGTCTGTACGGCAGTTTCCGTACAGATGGCGGATCTGTTAGCAAGCCCGGGTCGCAGTTTCGACCCCGGGGCGTGACAAGACCCCTATCCAACGGAACTGCAAAGCTACGCGCCATACACAATGCCTCCACTATCAAAGCACCCCAAAATCTAAAACCTGCAAAAGAGGGTCCGAATACACGGAAGGGTATCCTGGCGCAATCCACTCTCAATCAAGGACATCCTACGCGCTTTGTCCCCCAAATCATAGAGCGCGCAGTTCGATAATTG
The DNA here is from genome assembly GCA_029168755.2 of Tillandsia fasciculata. Classification (NCBI taxonomy): domain Eukaryota; kingdom Viridiplantae; phylum Streptophyta; class Magnoliopsida; order Poales; family Bromeliaceae; genus Tillandsia; species Tillandsia fasciculata. Next base: position 59,169 of record JAQOTM010000944.1, on the reverse strand, counting down.
CGTAACCTTTTGACACCAGGAGGCTCTCAAGCAGTCTCTCCATCACCACCAACCACGATCCTACCCCAAGAGGCTCCAAACTTAATCCTATGAATCGGGATGGTTTATCTGCCGAAACTGGCTCAACTGGTCAATGGTGTCCCATAGCTCATCCGCTGTCAACAATCCACCTGCCTCGGCGCCTCGGCACTAAACATCGGCACGGAGGGGGCTACTCACTCTATCGGTACCACAGAAATCTCTGCCCCTAAGGATACTGCAATCGGGTGGTCTCAGAAAGAAGCACTGTCGAGCTGCCCGCTGCTCCGACAACTGTGTCACTAAAAACCAGATGCCCGCTCACTCTGCCGCTGATAAGCCTCTGACAATCTTGTCATCTGGGTCCGGAGTCTCAGACTCCAATCGGTATCCGGCCTGAAACAACCAGCTCAGACCCAACTGCTGCACCAAAGTGCACCCGGGTCAAGGCCCAACGTCGGGGAGACACCGCTCGCCACGACAAACCGCAAATCAGCACATCCCAAACACTCGACCCAATCTAGCGAAAGTCAAAGACATCCCCCTATTTCTGTAACCTTATGTTGTCTGCAGCCAACATACTGTCCCACAGAAATAGGGTATGTCGATCCCTCTTCACTCACTGGAAGAGTCAACAAATAAATCACCGACTTTCGCAAAGTGTCGCGTCTCTCACGCCCTACCATCCTAGGGTCCGCCAAAAGCCTAGGGTTTCCTAAGTCCCAACTGACCTATCCCTAAGCTCTGATACCAACTTAATCTGTCACGCCCCGGGTGTAAACCAGAACCCGGGCCCGTCTACAGATCCGCCGTGCACACGGTATTTCCCGTGTACACGAAGCGCCAGTAACCTGCTCAGATATAAGAGATATAATAAAAGAGCAATAAAAACAGAGCTGAACTAAAACTAATACATCTCAGACTGAAGCTGGAAATAAAATACAATACATCTGTATAAATGATACATCAGTCTCTCCCAGCTCACAAAATAAATACAACCTGCTGGCAAAAGCCAGTCCCAAAAGTAAAGTACAACCGTCTGAGAAAACATGGGTACACCAACAGTCCAGCTAACACGCTCATCCTGCCTCGAGATCTATCTACTCAGCCGTCCTCTCTCCTCGACCCGCCACTGAAAGCCCAGTAGCACCCGCAGAAGACACTGCAAAACAAGGGAGAAGAAAAAGAGGAAAGAAGAATGGGGGTGAGACTACTAGTAAACCAGTAGCCTCCCCTAGTGGGTAAAACCTCAACTCTGACACGCCCACTAGGTCTACCAGAGGCAAAAGGAATAAAGGTGGTATGATATGAAGATGCTCCTGATAAAAAGGCTACCACTAGAATGCCTCTAATATGAGCTAAAGAATAGCTGAATGTATGCATCAGAATACAAATGCCTGCCTGAATAAACCCAATCCGACCACCAGTAAACACTGGTACTGCCTGCTGTGCCTGCCAAATCGGGTATGCTGGCCAACGCATAACACCGATAGGGGATGGGAGTCTCAAGGACTCGAAGCCTGTCTGCCGCGCACTCCGGAGTGGCACTCGAGGGGAGCGACTCACACGAGTAAAGTATCTCAGTATCCAGTAACATAAGTATCATAAATCAGCAGGACTGGATCATGACTCTGATCAAAGTGGGAAAACCCATCCACTAAAGAAAGACCCGATCTCAACCTGATGCAAGATAAACAAATAGTGGGAAACTCCATCCACTAGAGACCTGATACCCAATCTGATGCATAAGCAACCTCCGGTCAACCGCCCAAGGTCCGCGGTTGCCGCAATACCCTGCCATCAAGCCTGCCTGTCCCAAAACCCAAGATCCTGACTACACTATCCCCAAACCCCCTGCTCGCGCACGAGCTACAAATACCCTGAGCCTCAAATGAAAGGAGAAAAGAATAATAAAAAGGTTTCTCCTATGTCAATTCCAGCATGATAGTGTAGCAGAAAAAGGTGGCCTATCTAGGTGACCATACAAGCATGCAAATGTCCCAAGATGATATAAAATAAACAGATATCGATAACCTTTATAATGTTAGAGCATGTAGAGAACAGTATGAGAAAAGTAAATATGAGATACCCTGTGCCTGCCTATGCCACATACCCAAAACCCACAAATCATTGATTAGCCTTATCCTTAACATGACGCTACTGCTCTACAACCATAAGCCCCAATCAAGTAAGTTCTAACAATATCTGTTTAATCACAATAAGCCTGCCATTGCCACACATAAAGTGCATTTAACCTTTTAATCAAAGAAGCTACTCAAATGCCTAGCGGGTAATCAGATGAAGAAGGGTTAACAACAACACCCACAATAACAATCCTGACCCAGATCCGACATCCGGTCAACCGCCTACTATCCGCAATAGCCGCAATACCCCAAAAGCTAAAATCCAAGCCCTAGCTACACTATGCCAATCCCTGCTCAAACCCGAGCAACAAATAGCCGTCTGCCTAAGGAATAGGGGAAGAAGGGACAATAGGGTTTTGCCTAAGTCCGGTCCCAACATAGAGTGCAGCGATCCACAATGGTCTAACTAAATATCCATAAAGGTGAGCCTATCCCCTCAAGAAAGAAAGTAGGGAAGTGACAAATAGTGGTTCATCATGTGTATCAAATAATAACTCCACCTGGGTGTAATCATCATGCTAAATCACAATCCAACCACACATGTCCATAACCTGCTAATCACCCTCACATGAATCATCCACCTATGCCTGTCCAAAAATCCTCAAGTGGTACCCTCCCACAAGACGCCTCACAATATCACAATATGAAAGTACATCCCCCCCCTTATGCAAGGTTAAATGCTAAAACGATGTCCATGAAGCATGTATAAGTTCCAACATATCAAGTTTCCAATATAATGTTTTCCATATGATAGGCTCCCAATTATTTAGTTAAGCATGCATGTCCATTAGGTGACCATTCAACATGTCCAATAAAGGGATCACTCTAATATTCCTAGTGGGTATATCAGAAAAGAGGAGTAAAGCAACCACCCACCTGGAATTGCGCAACCCAAGGCTGTCCAATATCTCCTTTTCACGCCACATGACCAACAGATAAGCCGCCGCGATCACTGTTCACAATTACCCCAAAACATGCAATTAAACATACAATTACTCCCAAGAACATGCTATTCAACAATCAGTCCAGAGTTGAGCCTTTTTCACCTATGAGATGTGCCCAAGAAATTCCTAGAAAAATACCATCGCGATCCTCGCGACGAACCGGTCGAAACGAGTACCTGCACGTTCACCCACGAGTTTTCTATGCTGAGATCCAAATTCGACAAGCGAACCGTCCCGAAGTAAGTCGATCGCAAAAACTGAATCTTAAGGTACTGTAAACAGAAGCTTCTCACCTTCGGGGAAAACTCAGGAAATTCCAAGAAAATTTGGGGAGATTCCTCGTGATGTGTAGATGCAAAATGCCTTTTGAATCACCCCAATCCGATGCCCGGTTGCGGAGATATTGCCGAAAGATCGAACCGCTGTCCAAAACTCCATCACAGCAAATGGTGTCACAGTAAACTCAGAAAAACACCTCGAAAAGGGTGAAACGATGGGAAACAAAAAATACCAAGATTAAAGCTCTGTCAGTCGCCGTTCCAATGGCGCAAGAATCGCCGGAAAATGTTATCGGGGTAGGCCGGTAGAGCTCTCGTATCGAAACGCGACGAAAGGGGTACACCGATGAAGAAACGTCGCGCCGCGCCGGAGAAAATGGAAACCTCGTAATCCGTGTCGCAAAAAATCCGAAACTTCACAGGAGCATTCCTCTCTTCTTGGAGAAGATTTCATCTTCTCATCCCTCAGGAAGATGGAGCCTCGAAAATGGTGAAAATACTCCCCCAAGCCTTCTCGGATGGAACTAATAGGAAAAACCAGAAAAATCTTTTCAAGGAATTACCTCTGTGTCCCGCCGAACAGGAAACACAGAAAACAACCAATCACTGCCTGCCACGTGGCCACCGATCACCAAACAGAAATTCCAGCCAATCCCATTGCGACACGTGGCCCCCGACCGCGCCTGCCCGCGCCCCCAGACGCGCCTGCTGCCCTTCTGCCCGCACAGTTGACCAACCAATAGGGAAGCGCCACGTGTCACGGCCTCTGACTAGTGCACCCGGTGCATGAAAGACTGTGAACCGCACCAATAGAAACCTGCCACGTGTCCCAGCCTAGTTCACCATACACCTGCTCCGCTCCGTAGACCGCGAGCAATGGACCGTCCAATGGTAAGCTGCCACGTGTCCACGCCTATCCACTGTACACCACTATCCTACTCCGTGCTCCCAGACCACAACACCGACCATTCATATCATGCCACGTGTCCCCGCTCTCGGTGCACGACGGCCGCGTGGACCGCGCGCCTGCCCGCGCGCCCGCGCGCTGCCCGTGCCCTGCCCGCGCCGCGCGCCGCCGCTTGCTGCCTGCCCGAGGCCGCGCCGCCGCCCGCCGGCGCTGCCCGCGCCGCCGCCTGCTGCCGGCGATCACCGGAGTTACTGTTCCGGCTGTGAACAGTAACCAGTGCTCAAAAATCACAACAGGATAGTCCGTTTTGACCGTTTTCGCGCCCTGAATCCAAATTTGACGTCCGTTTCGCCAAATTCCAATCCGATAAATCGCCGGAAGCTCCCGGAAAGGTATTTTTAATCTGAATTTCGCGCTGAGTCCAAATTTGATATCCGATTTGCGCAAAAACACCTCTAAACATCCGACGGGGTCCCTCGATTACCCACGTGATCCATTTAAGCTCGAAATCCAACACTTGTGTCCAAATTGGCGCCCGAACTCCGCCGACATGCCCCGTAGGCCTCCAGAAGCTGCCGGTCACACTGTAAAAGCCCTGTAGAATTCCGGATCATCACACCAGGGGCGCTCTGCGCGGCGCCCTGGCGCCCGCTGCGCCGCGCGCAACACCCGCCGTCAGAGCGGCGTCCACACGCTGCGCGACGCCCACTTGTGAGCCCGCGCAGCTGCCCAGCGCATGCGGCCGCTCCACCACGGACAAAAAGTCCGGAACCCACACCAACACACACAGGAAATCATCAAAAAAAACCAAACCGAGCTAGCCAAAAATCCGCAACATACCTCGTTGAGCTCGGCGCGCTCGCTCGCTTGCTCCACTCGACTTCCTAGACCACTAGCAGACGGTCCACTCTCACTCATCTCTCATTTCCCCCTTTTTCTTCTTCTTCTTCTTCTTTCTTCTTTCTCTCTTTCTCCCTTTCCTCTGCTCACCTCATTTTCCTCTGTTTCGTTTAGTTGAAGAAGGCGATGACGTGGAGGGAAAATTAATTAAGGGAGGTGGGTGGGGAGTAGTTGGCAAACAATAAATGCACAAGAAAATCTCATTCCTCTAATTAAATGCATTCTAATATCCATGTTATGGAATTTGAGTTGGCGTATTTCGTGAATGTAATATGTCTTGAAGATTGAAGATGAAGAAACTTCGGATCGTATACCTCAATCTCAAGAAAGAAGAATTCAAAAGGATCAGGTACGTTTAACTAAAGAATTTTGATGATCCGAATACTTCTTATAGTGTAGAAACACCTGGAAGAGGTTTTAATTGCTTATTCATCAAAAACTGGACATGGGACATGTTCAGGATCCGGATCGTGGCTTTCAATCCGGATCCCGAAAGGTGTTTGTTCATACACTGGTTCAATCCGGATCGCAGCACTCTCTGATCCGGATCCCGAACACTAGTTTTACCTGTGTGCTTCTTCGATCCGGATCAGGAATTGCAATCCGGATCCCGAACATGATGTTCTGGTAAAACTGTATGAACGATCCGGATCGGGACTACGATCCGGATCCCGAACAGGCAATTTTCTGGAAATCGTCTTTGTGCTTCTGCAATCCGGATCGCCAAATCCAATCCGGATCGCCGTCGGTAAAACTTTCCAGAAAAGGCTGTTTTTGATCCGAATATTCTTCCTAGGGTTTCTAACCTATAAATAGCCCTTCTTTTCATTTCTAGGGCATCCGCAATAGATCGGCTGGTTAAGAAAAGATAGCCGAAAAGAAAAATCCACATATAGAGAAGAACGGAAATCAATAGATCTATTCTATGGTTCTTCATCTATATTGATTGATTTGATTCTAGGTTTTCCATACTCACATTTTGAGTAGAATCAAATCAATGAATACTTAGATGGTATTTCCGATCTATCTTTAATCTAAGTATTCGGCGGATCATCACCACCCAAACAAACAACGATTTACCCAAAATCGGCGCGTGGACTCGCGTGGCCTTGTGGATTCAAGGTGCAACCGCTCTCGTGGATTCGGAGCGAGGTACGTTCGTGGATTCGAAGCGTGCCATTGGGTGAAGACCGTGGATTCGGTTGGACGTCGTGGACTCGACGTTGGACGCTGTGGATTCAGCGTTGGGCGCGGATCGTGGATTCGAGAAGCGTCGTGGAGCGAGCGGAGAAGATCTACTAGGAGCGTATGGTAAAAGGTTGAGTCGTCTGTGAGTACGTTATATCACCTTGTACGTGTGTTAATTCTAGTGGATTTCGCCGTGTTATCGGTCCCGTGGTTTTTTACTCCGGTTTGGAGTTTTTCCACGTAAAAATCTTGCGTGTTCTTTTATTTTTCCGCATTGGGTTTTATCGCGCAATGATTTTTTGAGTGTTTATTGTTTACACCTATTCACCCCCCTCTAGGTGTTTTTTCCCCTATTTAGATCCTTATTAACCTAAACCCAACAAGTGGTATCAGAGCGGGAATAGGGTTGTAAACAATGGTTGAAGGTGGAAACATCAATCGACCCCCTTTCTTTGATGGAACAAATTATGCGTACTGGAAAGTACGGATGAAAGCTTTTTAATTTCCATCGACGAAAGGGTGTGGCAATCAATTGAATTAGGATGGTCTAATCCAACTGAAATTTTAGATGATGTTCGCACCTTAAAACCTAGGTCGAAATGGACCAAGGAAGAGATAGACTTATCTTCTTACAATGGCAAAGGGATTAATGCTCTATTTAATGCTTTGTCACAAACTGAGTTCTCTCGCGTCTCGGCATGTGAGACTGCGAAAGAAATCTGGGATGTTCTTCAAGTTACGCATGAGGGAACTAACTTAGTGAAGATTCAGAAACTGCAAATGCTCACGAGCAAGTTTGACTCTATCTCTATGGCAGAGAATGAATCCTTCACTGACTATTACACACGATTGCAAGACATCGTGAACTCATGTGCTAACTTGGGAGAGAAGATTCCAGAATTTAAAGTTGTAAGAAAAATTCTAAGAACTCTTCCTGAACGATTTCGCCCGAAGGTCGCAGCCATTGAAACAATTAAACACCCGGACGAAATGCGTGTAGAAGAATTAGTAGGTGCTTTACAAACTTATGAAATGACTTTTCCTACTAACTATTCTTCTGGAAAGGCATCCTCTTCTAAGTCTTCAGGTTACGCATTGAAATCAACTAAAGAAGAAGACGCGGATTCATCCTCCTCGGACGACGACGAGAACATTTCTATGGAGGACTTTGAGAAGCAGCTCGCTCTCTTGACAAGGAAGTTTCGCCGCAACTTTCGAAGGGGAAATTCAAGCAAAACTCAATCCTTCGGAAAGTCGAAGAAAGGCAAGGGTCCTTCAAGCACAAGTCAAGAAAGCAAGAGAACTTCTCAAAGGATAAGAAAAGTTCTGAGGGACAAGTTCAGTGTTTCAAATGTCGAGGCTACGGCCACATTGCAACGGAATGTCCCAACAAGAATCCGGCAAAGAAGAAAGCGATGCAAGTCGTTACTTGGGATGACAACTCCACGTCAAATGAGTCATCGTCAAGTGATGAAGAAGACAACGCGACAGCTTTCCACGCGTCCACTACATCTTCTCCCTTCATGTGCTTAATGGCAAGTACATCCGACTCACTGTCCAACTCCACTGTTGAAAAGATTGCAACGGACGATGAATCAGATGATTCGGAAGGTGAAGATTTTGTTTTAGCCTACCATAAGCTTTTGAGGGATTCAAAGAAACTGGCTAAGCAAAACAAGGGGTTGAAAGAGAGATTGCAGGATCTTGAAGATGAAGTAAAAAGAGTAACCTCTATCTCAACCGATCTTGAAGTGGAAAGGGACAATCTGATTAAGACAAATGTTTCCCTTCAAGAGTCCAATGAGCAATTCGAGAAGAATTATATGGATATGGTGAACAAAGCGAATTACTTCTTGAAGCTCAACGGCGAGGCTCGACAGGAAAAATTGGAAATGACGGAGACCATACGCCAACTAAAGGATGACTTAAAGAGATTTTCTTCTGGAAGGAGTAAGTTGGACAGACTTCTTGGTCTCGGTCAAAGAAATAAGTTCGGCCTCGGATACACTCAAACTGGAGACATTCCAAGTTCGAGTGGTACAGTATTTGTGCCTCAGTCGGTATCTCCTCCTCCGACACCGGTGTTCACGACAAGCAACGACAACGAACCTACTACATCCTCCTCGGAATCGACAAGAACCAAGGTATGTTTTCGTTGTGGCATTTCAGGGCACATAAGAAGAAATTGCAAGACGGAAGCCAAACGCACACCTCAAGCACATCTTGCAATGACTACCAAAAGGGCTATTCCTCGGAAAACAACTGCAATTCATTCAAAGGAAAAGAGCCTTGGTAGTACACCGCTCAAGACGACATCATCAAGGAGCAGCAATTCTTCAAGCAAGACGCTCTCACCTAGGAAATCAACTTCACGACCATTACCGACGCACTTCAAAAAGGTTTGGGTGCGCAAAGGTGAAATCTTTCCCTGTCTTGCTACCAATGTTTCTTTGCATGCATATGATAGTTCGTCTTGGTACCTGGATAGCGGGTGTTCCCGTCATATGACCGGCGATAAAAACTGTTTTCAAACATTTGAGAAAAACTCCGGAGGACTTGTTGTTTTCGGAGATGGTCGGTCTTCCAAAATTGTTGGAAAGGGAACGGTAGCTATTCCAGATGGCCCGGTTCTAGATAATGTGTTATTTGTTCATGGCCTTAAGACTAACCTCATAAGCATAAGTCAACTGTGTGATAGTGGTTATTCAGTTAATTTTTCATCTGATAAATGCACTGTAACTGACATGAACCATGCTTTCTTTTTAAAGGGGGTTAGATCAGAAAACAATTGTTATGTAGTTCCTTCTAAGATTTCTGAAAAATGTAACCTAGCATCTTTGAAAAATGAAACACTTTGGCATGAAAGGCTAGGTCACATAAACTTTAAGGAACTTGCTAGAATTTCAAATAAAGATGTGGTCAAGGGGGTTCCGAAACTTTCTTTTGAACAAAACCTTGTGTGTGGCGGTTGCCAAAAGGGAAAACAGTCTAGGACTGCACACAAGAATTTGAACCACATAGGTACAAAACGGCCTTTGGAACTTTTGCATATGGACTTAATGGGGCCAACTCGTCAACCATCTCTGGGAGGTAAATGGTATATTTTCTTGTTGGTTGATGACTTTTCTAGATATACTTGGGTAGCATTCTTAAAAGAAAAAGCTGATACCTTTGATTCTTTTCTCGAAATCTGCAATCGTATTATGATTGAAAAGAATGAAAGGATTACTCGAGTTAGGAGTGATAGAGGTGGGGAATTCATAAATTCCAAATTCATTGACTTTTGCACGTCTAATGGCATTAAACATGAATTCTCCGCACCTTACACACCTCAACAAAATGGTGTAGTCGAGCGCAAAAACAGGGTCGTACAGGAAATGGCACGTGTTATGCTTCACAGCCGGAACTTACCTTTTTATTTTTGGGCTGAAGCGGTGAACACTGCTGTTTATGTTATCAATCGCGTGTATTTGCGCCCGGGGACTTTGAATACACCATATGAACTTTGGTTTTGTAGAAAACCTAACATCAAATATTTTCGCATCTTTGGGAGTCGGTGTTTTATTTTACGTGATCGTGAGAATCTTGGAAAATTTGACTCTCGAAGTGACGAAGGGATTTTCTTAGGTTATTCTACAAACAGCAGAGCATATCGAGTTTTTAACTTAGAATCTAAGACGATCGTAGAATCGATAAATGTTAAGGTAGATGAAGCTTTTCATTTTGAATCTGAAAAATCTACCCTCGATATCTCTCTTGATGATGATACACCTGCTAATGCATCTTCTTCTAACAATTCTTTCGATAATAATGTTGATGCATCTAACGGTTCTTCAAGCTTATCTGATGTGCAGGAATCATCTCGTGTACCTCCGCCTACTCCTCTACCTCAAACGTTACGCATCTCCAAGGATCACCCTGAATCGAACATAATTGGAGATCCACAAGAAGGAGTTAGAACACGGAGACAATTGGTTTGCGGATTTGCATGCTATGTATCTCAAATCGAACCAAAGAATGTTGATGAAGCTCTCCAAGATGATTACTGGATTAAAGCAATGCAGGAAGAGCTCCATCAATTCGAGCGAAACAAAGTCTGGGAATTGACGAAGCCTCCGAAGCAACACAATGTGATAGGTACCAAATGGATCTTCAAGAACAAGAAAAACGAAGAAGGTACTATCATCAGGAACAAAGCAAGGTTAGTTGCTCAAGGCTATTCTCAAGTAGAAGGTATAGACTTTGATGAAACTTTCGCCCCTGTAGCTAGACTCGAGTCCATTCGTATATTGTTTGCGATCGCTTGTCATTTTAAAATCAAATTATTTCAAATGGACGTTAAGAGCGCCTTTTTAAATGGATTTTTAAATGAGGAAGTTTATGTAGCTCAACCGAAAGGTTTTGTGGATCATAAACTACCTAACCATGTTTTTCGTCTGAAAAAGGCTCTTTACGGTCTGAAACAAGCACCGCGAGCATGGTACGAAAGGTTGACAAAGCACCTTTTGGAAAAGGGCTACACTCGAGGGGGAGCTGACAGGACTCTCTTTGTGAAGCATTATCAAAACAATTTCATAGTTGCTCAAATCTATGTCGATGACATTGTTTTTGGAGCAACAAGAGATAATGATGCTTCTAAATTCGCGGAGACCATGGAAAGCGAATTTGAGATGTCCATGATGGGCGAATTGAATTATTTTCTTGGATTACAAGTTAAACAAAACGATGAAGGAATTCACTTGTGTCAATCCAAGTATGCACTGGAGTTGGTCAAAAAGTTTGATCTTGAAAATTCTAAGGATTTTCCGACTCCAATGGGAACTAGCCATAAGGGACTTGGAAGTGAATCACAAAGTGAGAATGTAGACGAGAAACTGTACCGCAGTATGATTGGAAGTCTACTATATCTCACGGCTAGTCGCCCGGATATATCCTTCAGTGTTGGGATTTGTGCGAGATATCAATCAGCACCGAAGGAGGTTCACCTGAAAGCGGTGAAACGGATCATCCGGTATATCAAAGGTACAATCAATTTCGGAATTTGGTATCCTATGGGAACGACTTTGGATATTGTTGGATACTCAGATGCCGATTGGGCTGGATCGGTGGATGACCGGAAAAGCACGAGTGGTGCATGCTTCTATCTTGGCCACTGCCTTGTTGCATGGCACAGTAAAAAGCAGAACTGCATAGCACTCTCGACTGCCGAAGCGGAGTACATTTCTGCAGGAAGTTGTTCAACCCAATTGATTTGGATGAAAAGCGTGTTGAGCGATTTCCGGATTTCAACATCTTCGGTAACCATTTTATGTGACAACACTAGTGCTATTAACATTTCTAAAAACCCTGTGTTGCACTCTAGAACAAAACATATTGAACTTAGATATCATTTTCTTAGAGAGCTAGTTGAATCAAACATTCTTCAACTGTCATATATTTCAACTGAGGATCAATTAGCTGATATCTTAACAAAACCTTTGGATCAAAAACGTTTTATTCACTTGCGTAAAGCAATTGGCATGCTTTCCTTGAAATAAACTCTTTTGAAACCTTTGCTTAGGTTAGGTTTTGTTTTGTTTTGTTTTTGTTTTGTTCTTTATCTATGTTTTGTACATAGGACATTAATTGAGCATAAATCATAATTGACTTTAATTGCATCCTTTTATGCATTTAGAAATTTATTATGCTTTTGATGTCATAATATTTCAATGTTGCAATGATCATTTACGTTAATTAAACCATCTTTTAAGTGATCAAAGTCAATTTCTCTCTCAATGATCTCTTGGTATAGTCATTATCATATTTGATTGCTTAGTCGAGTATGAATTCGAGATCAATGGTTTGGTTGAATACCTTATATATTAAATAATTGATAGCCAATTGAGGGGGAGTCAATGAAATGTAAAATGCTCAAAAGATGTGGAAAGAGTTACATCCCAATGAGGAGTGTGAAAACTACCACCACATGGAGAAAATGAAAGAAAAAGATACTCCATGAATGAAAAGCAAATTTTTGTTTTGAAAATTGTTGATGAAATTCATATTGAAATACTTGACTCAGTCGTATTTCATGGTTGGTATAAGGTGGGATTTTTAGTAAAAGATGCTCAAAGAGCCACTCCTTCAACAGATTGTCTAGATATATTATCTAACTTATCTGGGATTTCAAACATCTATTGATCTTGGTATTTCATTTTCTTTACCAAAATTGATGATTTGATAAAGGCATTACACATAAGATCAGGATAGATGTAATTGAAGTTGTTCAACTTTAAGTGTTTTAACTTTCGTAAATTTTCGTTTCATTTTTGGATATTTTTGATAGATTTTGCATAATCTATTTCTTGTTGTATGAAACGATGTCATTTGTTTAAAGTTGACATGGTAAAGTGCTTACATACTTTTTCTGGATTTTATGGAATTTTTCTAAATTTTTCTGAAGAAAAAGTTGTAGCCGATCCGGATCGGGCAAGTGATCCGGATCCCGAACGCAGGATTTTTCCTGCGGGTAGCCGATCCGGATCACATTCTCGGCCGATCCGGATCACGGCTAGGGTTTTATATAGAAACAAAGAGATTTTGATTTCTTTTACCCTAATCTTTGGTTTTCAAGCCTCTAGAGTTTCTCTCTCTAGATTTCTTGCTTCTTGGAGCTTCAAAACTCAAAGTTCTTCGGATTCAAGTAAGTTTCATGATCAAAACTCGGTTTTTCACAGTTTTTATGGTTTTTCATCAAACGTGAGTTGAAAAATTGGAACTTTTTCGTTTGTGAATGGTTTTTGATCAAATTTCTTTTGAAATAAGAACTCTGGGTCAATTAGTTTTGCTTTTATGCTGGGATTTTACTTGATTAACGAGTTTTTAGGCTTCGATTTCTAAAAATTCGGTTTTAGGGCATAAAAGAGGAATTTTTGTAAATCATGGAATTGATCTATTTTTAAAATTCTTTTTGGAAAACTAATTTGATTCTTGGCTTCTCTACATGATTATGATTGTCTAGGTACAATGTTTCAAATTTTTCAAAATTGACAATTTTTCATATGTTCTTGAGTTGGTTTCACAGGACACTTTCTTAAACTCAAAGCACTAGACGCAATGGCATTCTCCTGGTTAATTCTGCTACTGGTTACGATGGTGCTCACCAGAGCAACTAATAAGTTGAAAAGAGCCAAGAAACTCCAAAGAAAAGGAGAAGTCGATGTCATAAGTGACACTGAACTTGAAGAGAATGAGAATGAGATTCATTGGGACATGATAACAGATGATGAAGATGATGAGGTATTGCCGACTAACTCAACACGAAAAGGAAAAGCTCCCTTGGACACTGGGAATGCTCCTATGCCTGCCCCATCTATCTCTATAAAACGTAAGCGACTTGCTCGACGTTTTGGACTGAGATGTAGAGTTATTTAAGGATCCACAAGGATCTAAATAGGTACTATCAAACACCTAGAGGGGGGTGAATAGGTGTAATATTATAAAAACCAATCTCAGTGCAAAAATAAAAATTAATGCGGAAAATAAAAATCAACACACCGAGATTTACGTGGAAACTCCAATCCAGGAGAAAAACCACGGGACCAACACGCAATAACAATCCACTAAGAATTGAAGAATAACAAGGTGATTACCGACTCCACGGACTCGACCCCTCCTTCAACTTCTTCGGACCTTGCGCTGACCGGTTGGATGTCCACGCAATAACAATCCACTAAGAAAAGAAGAATAACAAGGTGATTACCGTCTCCACGGATTTAACCCCTCCTTCAACTTCTTCGGACCTTGCGCTCCAACGTTTGCACGTCCACTGCACACGTTCGAATCCACGAACGCCACTCGAATCCACGAGCACACGTTTCGAATCCACGAAACGCCTTCAACACACCGAATCCACGGTGCCACGTCGAATCCACGACGCAAACTCAGCCGGTAAGAATATTGGCTTCGATGGTGATCCTTTGCTTAGATTATCAATGAAGATCCATGGGAAAAATCTCTAAGCAAAGATTAGATCAATTCGACAAAAGATATGTTCTTGAAAGAACCATCGAATTGACCTAAAAGAGGCTATAAAGAAGAACGATAAAAACCTAGCCTCTAGGGTTGCTCTCAAGTGTTTTATAAAATCATAGGTATAGCTCCCACGTTTTTGAGAAACCCTAAATGTCTTTTTATAGTTTAGAAACCTTTGGAAAGAGATAAGAATCAAAAACATACCTTATCTGGAAATTTTCAGGACGGCGATCCGGATCGGGATTACTGCGATCCGGATCGTCGTAACGAGATTGACGATTCCAGAAATCCAAGGGTTCGGGATCCGGATCGCAAGGCCCGATCCGGATCGTTCATGAATTTCAGCAACATCCAATGTTCGGGATCCGGATCAGAATAGGCTTGGATCCGGATTGGATTTGCACATGAACTAATACCCTTCGGGATCCGGATTGGATCATCTGATCCGGATCCTGAACATGTCCCATGTCCAGTTTTTGATTTTTATGCAATTAAAAATTCATCCAAGTGTTTCTACACTATAAGAAAGTATTCGGATCACCAAAATTATTTAGTTAAACATACCTGATCCTTTTGAATACTTTCTTCTTGAGATTGATGTAACTGATCCACAATTCTTCATCTTCAATCTTCAAGACTCAAGACACTGAGTGTCAACTTGAGCTCTTGTTGAATCTTCTCTAAGTCTTTGATTGCTGATTGACAATTTGATCCCTTTAAGACTCCGACTCAACTCACTGACTTGACTCACGAAATATGCCAACACCAAAAAGCCGTAACAATCTCCCCCTTTGGCAATTTCGTGACAAAACCCAAAAATACATAAAAACGCTCAAGTCACTCATCTTAAACCAAAAAATCGAAATTCAATGTCATCACCAAAACATTGATTTTCTTTGCGTGAAAGATCCAATAAATACAAAATTACATTTGAACCAAACAGTCCTAGAACATACTCTATGACTTAGGACTTGGAGTCTTAAAGTGATGTAATTCCTGCAAAACAAAACTCCAAACAAAATCAAACGTTAGTCGTTAGAAATTAAAATCCTACATTTGATTCGTCCTTTTGGTTCTTTTGTTTTTCGGCTCTTTCAATTTTTTCTTTATCTCCCCCTATCTTGAGCATCTCTAACATGTTCTCCATGTTCTCCATGTTCTTGAGCATCTATGTTCTCCCCCTTTGTGATACGATCATCATTTTCGTTCTCCCCCATTTTTTCATTTTCGTTTGTCCTCTTTTGATGATCTCATCTCCGTCATTTCTCTTCTCCCCCTTTTTGTCACAAATTGTCAAACAGTGAACATACTAGACAAAAGGAAATCACTAACAACATTAGTTCATAGAGAAAGAGAGATAAAAGCTCAGTTCCGGTATATAACAAAAATGCAGATTGCGTACCGGTACCAGAAAGCAAAAATCAAATAATTTCTTGAAACAAATCCAGATTTTGAAATCTTTTCAAATACCGATTTGTATTCCATCAAGAAATCAATTTAAGTGCTTTAAACAATGAATTAATAAGATGTCATTCAATCCAATTTCTTTCATTAGAATAATTTAGAAAAATAAAAACCAGAAAGAGTATGTAAGCACTTTAGCGCATCAACTTTAAACAAAAGTCATCGTTTCATGCAACAAGAAATAGATTATACCAAATCTATCAAAAATACTCAAAAATGAAACGAAAATTTATGAAAATTAAAACTCTTAAAGTTGAACAACTTCAATTACATCTAACCTGATCTTATGCGTAATGCCTTTATCAAATCATCAATTTTGGTAAAGAAAATGAAATACAAAGATCAATAGATGTTTGAAATCCCAGATAAGTTAGATAATATATCTAGACAATCTGTTGAAGGAGTGGCTCTTTGAGCATCTTTTATCAAAAATCCCACCTTATACCAACCATGAAATATGACTGAGTCAAGTATTTCAATATGCATTTCATCAACATTTTTAAAACAAAAATTTGCTTTGCATTCATGGAGTATCTTTTTCTTTTTCTTTTCCTCCATGTGGTGGTAGTTTTCACACTCCTCATTGGGATGTAACTCTTTCCACATCTTTTGAGCATTTTACTTTTCTTTGACTCCCCCTCAATTGGCTATCAATTATTTAATATATAAGGTATTCAACCAAAAATTGATCTCGCATTCATACTCGACTAAGCAATCAAATATGATAATGACTATACCAAGAGATCATTGAGAGAGAAATTGACTTTGATCACTTAAAAGATGAATTAATTAACATAAATGATCATTGCAACATTGAAATATTATGATATCAAAAGCATAATAAATTTCTAAATGCGTGAAAGGATGCAATTAAAGTCAATTTAACCAATGCTCAATTAAACAACTCCTTAAATGAAGTGTCTTCAAGATTATGAATATGGAGTCAAGTTGATAATCCAAGAAAAATTAATTTGGAGTGAATGAACGTGAAGCCCTTTTTATTCAATGCACTTGTTCGTTAAAAACCCTTTTGTTCAAAAACAAAGTATAAAAACAAAGAGCATTGAAAAACATGTAATGCAAAGATTAAGAAAAATATGAAGGGAAAACCAATCAAAGCATTACATACAGTCATAAGCTATTTAGAACTTAAGACAAGGAAAGATATCACCTTTCCGAATCCAAAATCGCTGGATTTTGGGTTGTCTTGATTCGTTGTGGCCGGGGGTTGTCCGCTTTGACTGTTGATCCACCTTAGGTCTTTGCCTCGCAATGATCCACTTGTATGATTGATGTTGTGGCTCGGACCTTTGGTGGGTTGAGTGAACTCCTTTGACTTGATGTGTCTTTTGATTCCGTTGAGTCCGCTCCGTAGATGAAGTTGCCGAAGAATTTTTCTTTCTCTTTTTCGGGCAATTCTTCACCAAATGTCCTTCAAGTCCACATAGGTGACAAGTTCTTCCTTTCAATTTATTGTGGAACTTGAAGCATGCACAGTTTGGTTCTTTTTAAATCCCAAACCAACCTTGCTTGTTTGACCTAATCCGGACATACTTTCTAGTTTCTTGGAACCGGTTGAAAGCCTTTGTATGTCGGATTTGAGTTCATGAACTTGCTTGGTCAAAGCTTGGTTGGTGACATGAATTTCTTCAAACTGCTTTTCAAGAAAACCAATCTTGTCCATATATGATTTAACGTTCGTTTCCGATTGGTTTATCTTTTCTTGGAGGATTTTATTGTTATCCAATAAAAGCCTCGTTCCTCCTCGAGATCATGAAGTTTGATCTTTAAAGCTTGATTCTCGTCTTGAACTTCAAGTCGTTGCTTCCTCAACTTCTTGATATGCTTGGCCATCTTCTTTGATTCCGCAAGAAGTTGTTGGTATGCCTCAACGAGTTCTTCTTCGTCCGACTCCCCCTCACTTGATGACTCTCCTCCGGATGTTGATGTTTCATGCAAAATCAAAGGAATAGAGTCAGTGACTAAAGATGATAAGCACAAATTAGAAGAGGGAATTTGAGAGGCATGAAAAGCAATAATTTTTTCTTTTTCCTCTTCACTTGAGGTCGATTCATCGAAACTAGAATCGTCCCAAGTTTTTGCTTGCAAAGCCTTCTTTTTGTATGATTTCTTAGAAGGACAATCCGTTGAAATATGGCCGTAGCCTTTGCATCGATAGCATCGGATTTCCCCTTCGAAATCATCTTTTTCTTTTTCTTTAGAAGGTTTTGCAACGCCTTTGAGTTTAGAGGATTTAGAACCCGATGATCCTTTAGATGGTTTCGTGGATGAAGATCCATCGGTTCGATTCTTCCAAAATTTCCGACGAAATTTCTTTGTGATCCGCGCCAGTTGTTCTTCAAAATCGGCAAAAGAGATTTCATCGTCGGAACTCGATTCGTCATCTTCTTCCTTTGTTGATTTGAATGCAATACCTGTAAGCTTAGAAGAAGACTTGGAAGAATTTTGATTAGTAGGAAAAGTCATCTCATAAGTTTGCAAAGCACCTACTAATTCCTCTACACTCATCTCATCCGGATGACTAACGGTTTCAATGGCGGTAACCTTTGCCCTAAACCGTTCCGGAAGAGTCCGAAGTATCTTTCTTACAATTTTCGACTCCGGGATCTTTTCTCCTAAATTAGCACATGTATTAATTACATCTTGAAGTCTAGTGTAATAATCTGTAAACAATTCATGCTCTTCCATATGAATAGAGTCAAATTGACTTGTAAGCATCTGGAGCTTTTGAATTTTTACAAGATTAGTACCCTCATGTGTAATTTTGAGAATATCCCAAATTTCCTTCGCGGTTTCACACGCGGAAATTCTTGTAAACTCAGTCGAGGAAAGAGAATTATATAAAGCGTTCATACCTTTCCCATTGTAAGAAGATCTTTCGATTTCCTCTTTAGACCATCTAGAGCGAGGTTTTGGGGTAGTAGAATTTCCTACTTCCTCAACCGGATGCACCCAACCGTATTCAACGGTTTGCCATACCCGCTCATCAATAGAGATGAGAAAAGCTCTCATCCGCATTTTCCAATATGCATAATTGGTCCCATCAAAAAGAGGAGGTCTAAAAATATTACCACTTTCACCCATCATGATAGATAAACCTAAAACCCGCTCTGATACCAATTGTAGAGTTATTTAGGATCCACAAGGATCTAAATAGGTACTATCAAACACCTAGAGGGGGGTGAATAGGTGTAATATTATAAAAACCAATCTCAGTGCAAAAATAAAAAACAATGCGGAAAATAAAAATCAACACACCGAGATTTACGTGGAAACTCCAATCCAGGAGAAAAACCACGGGACCAACACGCAATAACAATCCACTAAGAATTGAAGAATAACAAGGTGATTACCGACTCCACGGACTCGACCCCTCCTTCAACTTCTTCGGACCTTGCGCTGACCGGTTGGATGTCCACGCAATAACAATCCACTAAGAAAAGAAGAATAACAAGGTGATTACCGTCTCCACGGATTTAACCCCTCCTTCAACTTCTTCGGACCTTGCGCTCCACCGTTTGCACGTCCACTGCACACGTTCGAATCCACGAACGCCACTCGAATCCACGAGCACACGTTTCGAATCCACGAAACGCCTTCAACACACCGAATCCACGGTGCCACGTCGAATCCACGACGCAAACTCAGCCGGTAAGAATATTGGCTTCGATGGTGATCCTTTGCTTAGATTATCAATGAAGATCCATGGGAGAAATCTCTAAGCAAAGATTAGATCAATTCGACAAAAGATATGTTCTTGAAAGAACCATCGAATTGACCTAAAAGAGGCTATAAAGAAGAACGATAAAAACCTAGCCTCTAGGGTTGCTCTCAAGTGTTTTATAAAATGATCGGTATGCTCCCACGTTTTTGAGAAACCCTAAATGTCTATTTATAGTTTAGAAACCTTTGGAAAGAGATAAGAATCAAAAACATACCTTATCTGGAAATTTTCAGGACGGCGATCCGGATCGGGATTACTGCGATCCGGATCGTCGTAACGAGATTGACGATTCCAGAAATCCAAGGGTTCGGGATCCGGATCGCAAGGCCCGATCCGGATCGTTCATGAATTTCAGCAACATCCAATGTTCGGGATCCGGATCGGAATGGCCTTGGATCCGGATTGAAATTGCCAATGAACAATACCCTTCGGGATCCGGATTGGAAGATCTGATCCGGATCCTGAACATGTCCCATGTCCAGTTTTTGATTTTTATGCAATTAAAAATTCATCCAAGTGTTTCTACACTATAAGAAAGTATTCGGATCACCAAAATTATTTAGTTAAACATACCTGATCCTTTTGAATACTTTCTTCTTGAGATTGATGTAACTGATCCACAATTCTTCATCTTCAATCTTCAAGACTCAAGACATTGAGTGTCAACTTGAGCTCTTGTTGAATCTTCTCTAAGTCTTTGATTGCTGATTGACAATTTGATCCCTTTAAGACTCCGACTCAACTCACTGACTTGACTCACGAAATATGCCAACACCAAAAAGCCGTAACATGAGACAGGAGACCAAGGTTGACCCACCAATAGCTCCTGACTCTCCGCCACGTGTTGAAGAAGTATTTGTTAACAGTGACCGTCTTAGAGCATTTGCACATCGCGAATGCATTGGCGAAAGGCACGTGAACATTGAGGCTCTACAAGGTCACTCCCCTGAATTTGGTACTTTGATTGAACAAGCAAATCTCATTCAAGTATGTCGCTTCCCAGAAACTCTCGGTTACTGCCTGCACCAGGTGAGGACCTTCTATACCAACGCACGGCATCTTCGCGAATTTGAAAACGATCCTATGGAGTTCTACACGAATATCCAAGGCACGAGATTCAAAATCACTCCACAGTTGATTGGCGAGGTTTTGGGAATGGAAGCCAGCAAGAAAGGAGTCCACTACCTGAAAGGGATAAATTTGACAAATACTTTATGGCGAAAAGTTATCGAAGGAATTTGTCTCGAGGGAACACAGTCAACCGAAAAATCAGTTCGATCTAAAGAACTTCGTCTTGAATATCGCTTCTTAAATTTCATCACGTGTTACAATATACTTCCAAACATGCAGACGAAGGTTGTGAGATGGGAACGATTGTTGTTCTTATATCTCATCGGACATCCATCAGAGGCAACGGCATTGAATATCAACATCCCGTACATCATCTGGAATAGAATGGCACGATATGTTGAGCATCCTCACCCCAGCGAAAGAATTCCTTTTCCACTGATTATAATGAGGATTTTAAAGAAATTTCAAGTTGACATCACCTCTACAACCTATCATCAATGTCTGAACATGATAGATGAGTCCACAATTGTCAAATCCCTTCACAAATTGCCACATGTCACTCAAGCTTCTGCATCTGGGAAGAAGCCTGACCCAAGCACGGCTGCATCACCATCTCATCCAGCACCTGGCACAGATGATGACGCATCATTGAATTCGATTTTCAAGTTACAGCAACGACTGTCTATCCAGCAGGAACAAATTTTGAAAGAACAACAGCGGATTACCAATGAGCTAGAAATATCAACAGCAGCTCACATCACCATCACGAAGAAGATAAATTCAATGGACAAGCGGATGCGAAAGATAATGTCCAAGATTGGTTGCACAAGTTCTGAAGATTCAGATTCTGAAAACTGACCTTTTCTTTTTTTTGTGCAGGATTATTTGTTTTTAACGATTCTTTTAGTTTAGTTTTCAGTTTGTGCATACTATTAGGACTTTATGTTTTCTTTACTCTCCTTACATATTGTAGCTCATGCTACGTTTTGGCTTTGTTTAGTGACAAAAAGGGGGAGAGAGTGAGAGAGTTAGAGAGAACTCTGAGAACTCTGAACAATGAATGATGTGAACAATGATTGTGAATATCGATGATATCAAGGTAAGTATGAACTTCAACTCAACTTTGGTTTTTCTTTTGTGATTTGTGACATGCTTCTATACTAACTATTCGACTAACTATTTGGGCATGTAATATGACTAACAAGTTGATGTTGGACTAACATACTTTGACATTTGGTTTTCAACTGCTTAGAAGATATGTTGGTTTTTAACTATGCTTCTTTCACATATCTGTTTTTTTTAAATGTCATGATGAGACTAAACTCTATCTCTGTATTTGGTTTTGTATGCTCCAATTCTTGAGGTATCTAACGAATTTGTTTGTCAAGAATGTTTTCTGTGTGCAGAGATTACAGATGTCTAAGTCTAGAGTCTGTTCTAGGAGTTTATCTCATGTTTTTAATTTCTGGAACTCTTTTGTAAATTTTTGTTGTATGGTGATAGCAACAAAAATATTCTTTTTGAATTTTCTTTGTGGATTTGTGTTTTG
The DNA here is from genome assembly GCA_029168755.2 of Tillandsia fasciculata. Taxonomy (NCBI): domain Eukaryota; kingdom Viridiplantae; phylum Streptophyta; class Magnoliopsida; order Poales; family Bromeliaceae; genus Tillandsia; species Tillandsia fasciculata. The sequence continues at coordinate 36,948 of JAQOTM010000944.1, read as the reverse complement.
TCACGAAACCGCCAAAGGGGGAGATTGTTACGGAATTTGAGTTGGCGTATTTCGTGAATGTATTAAGTCTTGAAGATTGAAGATGAAGAAACTTTGGATCGTATACCTCAATCTCAAGAAAGAAGAATTCAAAAGGATCAGGTACGTTTAACTAAAGAATTTTGATGATCCGAATACTTCTTATAGTGTAGAAACACCTGGAAGAGGTTTTAATTGCTTATTCATCAAAAACTGGACATGGGACATGTTCAGGATCCGGATCGTGGCTTTCAATCCGGATCCCGAAAGGTGTTTGTTCATACACTGGTTCAATCCGGATCGCAGCACTCTCTGATCCGGATCCCGAACACTAGTTTTACCTGTGTGCTTCTTCGATCCGGATCAGGAATTGCAATCCGGATCCCGAACATGATGTTTTGGTAAAACTGTATGAACGATCCGGATCGGTGACTACGATCCGGATCCCGAACAGGCAATTTTCTGGAAATCGTGGTTTATGCTTCTGCAATCCGGATCGCCAGATCTGATCCGGATCGCCGTCGGGATTTCTTTCCAGAAAAGGCTGTTTTTGATCCGAATATTCTTCCTAGGGTTTCTAACCTATAAATAGCCCTTCCTTTTCATTTCTAGGGCATCCGCAATAGATCGGCTGGTTAAGAAAAGATAGCCGAAAAGAAAAATCCACATATATAGAGAAGAACGGAAATCATTAGATCTATTCTATGGTTCTTCATCTATATTGATTGATTTGATTCTAGGTTTTCCATACTCACATTTTGAGTAGAATCAAATCAATGAATACTTAGATGGTATTTCCGATCTATCTTTAATCTAAGTATTCGGCGGATCATCACCACCCAAACAAACAACGATTTATCCCAAAATCGGCGCGTGGACTCGCGTGGCCTTGTGGATTCAAGGTGTTATCGCTCTCGTGGATTCGGAGCGAGGTGCGTTCGTGGATTCGAAGCGTGCCATTGGGTGAAGACCGTGGATTCGGTTGGACGTCGTGGACTCGACGTTGGACGCTGTGGATTCAGCGTTGGGCGCAGATCGTGGATTCGAGAAGCGTCGTGGAGCGAGCGGAGAAGATCTACTAGGAGCGTATGGTAAGAGGTTGAGTCGTCAGTGAGTACGCTATATCACCTTGTACGTGTGTTAATTCTAGTGGATTTCGCCGTGTTATCGGTCCCGTGGTTTTTTACTCCGGTTTGGAGTTTTTCCACGTAAAAATCTTGTGTGTTCTTTTATTTTTCCGCATTGGGTTTTATCGCACAATGATTTTTTGAGTGTTTATTGTTTACACCTATTCACCCCCCTCTAGGTGTTTTTTCTCCTATTAGATCCTTATTAACCTAAACCCAACAATCCACTCTCTTAATCCAATTAATTCAATTCCCATTTTCTTTCTTTCTTCTCTACTTTGCTGCCACACAAACATAACTCAAAAAATTACTTAAATTAATTAATTAATCCAAAATAGGCCAACTCTAAGTCACTTTTTGCCTTCGGGGCCTCCGCACCAGTCCGGAACCTCCCGAACCCCCGCTGTAATTTGAAAATACACATGTCCACAGCTTTTTCTCCTCAAAAAGCTCAACTATTGAGTCGGGGTGCTCAATCTAAAAACCGGCTCCAAAACTGCCAGTTCCAACTCACTTTTCGGCCCCGGATCTTCCGCGTCAGTCCGGAACCTCCCGAACTCCGCTGTAAACTCAAAGTATACCTGTTCCAAGTATTTCCAAATTTTCTGCTCTCCACTGTGGGGTCGAGGCTTCCCCGAAGCCAGTCCTCTATCGGCGCACAATGCCCGGAAAAATCCCGAATCAAGCTGGGGCTTCCGTGTAGATCCGAACCAACCCGAACTCATCTGTAATCCAATACGGAACACGCTCGAGGCGATTTCTCCGCACTACGCCATCTTGCGAGGTCGGTGCGCTAACCGAAATTTTCGGTACTCTACACTCTCCCCTCCTTAAAAAGGTTTCGTCCTCGAAACCTAGAGTAAATCCATAACCCAGGAGGGTGTCTCAACTCATCCCCGGCTCTCAAGTGGCCTTTCACTCATCAAAAAGGCTCCTCTGAATCGTCGCCATGGTATAACCCGACTGCAAAAATTCTTCCGTCACACCGGCAAGAATTGCATCGGTCGATCCTGATAACTTAATTCCTCGTCCAATTCCAAAGAAGTGAAATCCAAAACACGCAAGGGATCCAATACAGTTCTTCCAGCTAGATATTTACTCGCGGACCACTCCCCGCGTAAACTCAAATCTATGTAAATCCCTGAGGCTGGTGGCTTCCAAAAATCACAGTCTCCAAATCCAAACTCCACGAATACACTCTCACAATCCCCCACAGGGAGAGGAGTTCAACCTTGGAAACATTTTTCCCAAATTTCCGACTCTCAAATTCCAAGGTTACACTGCTCGCCTAGACAAGGCGTAACTGAACATAATGTCTTTGCCAGGATAATGCAATCACACATCCTTGAAATTCTATCCACCGGCGTTACCTTAAACCAAACTTTCTGAGTATCCAAGTACTTCAGGTTCGAGGATCTCTCTCTATCGCTGGCAACATCTACATCAAAGCTGGTACCCTCCTCAGCTTTATCTCTTCCAAGCTACACTGGCCTTGCATAGTCCAAGAGCTTTGACCTCTGTCGCTAACATAGGCTAAGAACAAAACCTTCCGAAGTCAGAAAGCATACTCTCTCAACTTGGCCAACAACTTCTTCTCTCTTAGAAGTTGCAGCACTAACCTCAAGTGCTCCTCAAATCCAAAAGGCCGCAGGGCCGTAGTCAATCCGCTTGACCTTGCTGTAAGCTCAATATGTCCCTATCGGATTCAAAACTCTATCTGGCACAGCCCTCAGCTGTCAGGTTCCATAAGGCTATCAATCTCACAAAAGGCATCTGCCGAAATACAATCCAAACCTGTCTATGCTCAAATCAACAAGGAACTCTCGCCGTTGTGTACTCACAACGTGGCATCACAGCCGTGTACCAACGGCGTGGCATCACCACCGTGTATCATCGGTGTGGCATCACCACCGTGTATCAATCTCTCGGATCCTCACTGTCGTATCCCCACGACATGGTACTAGGTCTCACAGACCTCTCGATCCGTCAAATCTCGCAACTGCGCTAATAGCTCTCTCGGTCTCACGGGTGATACTCCACGAGGTGCTGTCGAAGTTGGCGCGGTTCCCAAACCACGTCAATCACTGTCTCGATCTCAATCTCAATCAAGTAACCACCTGGTAACTCGGCCAGGGGCATCAACCACCTGGTAACTCGGCCAGGGGCAAGTAACCACCTGGTAACTCGTCCAGGGGCAGGTAACCTCCTGGTAACTCGGCCAGGGGCATCAACACATCTACGCATCCTCTAAAAACACACTCCTCCTGACCAGGTCTACGGAGGGTCAATGTCCTCTCTCGACAATCCATAATAGCATAAATTGGGATGACCGATTCCTATACAACCTCATATCAACATCTCTGAACTGATGTAGGACTAACATCTCGATGATCAATCCAAGGTCCTAGTTGCACTGGCAGGACAGGCAACACTCTTCCATGTGCTAGTCGTGATCTGGAACCTGATCCTCACGTGTACAAGCCAACCGTCCCGTCTCTGGCCCACTCGACGTTATCCCAGCTCAACTGAAACACACGAGCGGTGTCAGCTTTAACAAGCTCTAAATCCAATGGCTATAAGGAAGACCATACCAGGTAAAACACAATCCACTATCCTGGTGTCCGTTGACCAACTGTGCGATCTCATCCACTAGATGCTGGCGACCATCGCTCTATCTACCACGGCATGAAGGCTCCATCAGTCTGTCGGTACATCGGATGAACCTCTTCATCCTGAAGGGGTAGTGGGAATGCCGTCGCAAGCGGCAATACCATGAGTACCACTCTGGATACTCAGCTTAAAGATATCCTGACACTACTGTTGGTACCACGTCCGTCGAGAACCTCCATGTCTTTGTCTCCTCTGAGACCCATGATCCTGAGACTGGACTCATGGCAACCTCGATCCACTCAACTAATCCACAATCCGACGATGCTGGACGTCTCTCACTGGAGCTAGTCACTCGCTCTTCGTCCCTCCTGGACGTGATCACAGATCCTCGGTCAATTCATCGAGCATGCACTAGGCGATAGATATCCTGATGTAGTCCCCTCTCAAGCAGATCAACCTCCTGGGTTTCATCTTGGGCAACATGGGGTACTCGGCTCAACCGTCGCAGAAACTCGCTCTTGGTTATCAACTGCGCTCCCGGTGGTCCAACGGGACGAACTCGGCGCCACCAACTCGCGGCGTCCAAATCCAAGGTCAAACACGCCCTCGCCGCTACACGGCGTCTCGGAAGCAACAAATCACTGCAACAGAACAACCATTAGGACCAAAACTCTCTAGACCCAATCCAGTGAAAGTTTATAACATGTTAACCCTTCTAAAGTATTATGTTGTCTGCAGCCAACATTATCACCTTTAGAGAAATAACATGTAAGATTACTCGCCCCAATCCTCTGGGGGAGGTACACACTCAATCAGGACTCTCGCTAAAGTCACGTCTCTCTCGACAGTCATCCTACTGTCCAACCAATAGCCTAGGGTCTCTAAGTCCTCAATGACCTATATACCTAGGCTCTGATACCACCTAAATCTGTCACGCCCCGGGGTCGAAACTGTGACCCGGGCGCCCAACAGATCCGCCGTCTGTGCGGAAACTGCCGCACAGACGAAGCGTCTACCCTGCAAGTCAGATCTATAGCTAAAAAATATGTATCAGAGCTGAAACTAAAACCAAAAGCTATAGAAATCAACTGAACATCCAGATAAAAGAAAGTCCTCAATACATAGTCTGAAAGCTATGAAAAAATAATACAATCCTCACAAGTCTCTCAGAATGTCCAGTACAAAAGTGGAGTCATAAAATAAAAACGGGTACATCTACCTCTGACTCTCAATGCTGGTAAGGAGCTAATTTGCCACGTCCTCACCTCGATCTGCTGACTCCGTGCGAACCAAGCCGGAACAGCTACCTCAACCTGTCACCGCAGCGGGTGTGAGATCTACTGCAGAAGGCAGATTTCAGTGGGTACCGTCCCAATATCCACGGTATGCCCACTAAGTCTACTGGAGGCACAAAAGATAGATATGCAGATAGATAGATAGATAGATAGATAGATAACGGTAAGCTGAAAGAAAGCTACAGCTAAAACATGTCCCAATCCTAATGCTCAAAAGGAAACTCTATCATAACATACTATGCATACACTCTCACCACTAGATGCCTCAAGTATCATGCTCAAGGAATACTCATCTAAGAGCAGCTATACACCACTCGCACACAAGGTGCTCTCAAAACCCAAATCTCAATGACTGTCCAAAACTGGCCCAGTCAAGCCCGCGTCTGTCGTCTAGGAACGCACCTGCCCACTCTACGTGGGGCGTCCTACTGACTACTATGGACGCACCTGCCCACTCCACGTGGGGCGTCCCGCCGACTACTACGAACGCACCTGCCCACTGCGTGTGGGGCGTCCTACTGGCTACTATGGACGCACCTGCCCACTCCACGTGGGGCGTCCCGCCGACTACCACGAACGCACCTGCCCACCGCATATGGGGCGTCCTAGTCGGTCCATCTCAATCATCATCACGCATCCGGAGCGTACTCGAGGGGAGCGACTCCACCGAGCTCTAATATCTAGTCAGTCTCCACTATCTCATAAATGGCACATGCAGGCTGTGATCCACGATCAAACAGATCGGATACTCAATACCAGATATCACATCACAGTCGGGAACCCTCCTCGACTGGATCAGAAAATGCCAAACCCTCTCATAGCTATGTCGGAGAACCCTCAACGACCCAATCTGATAATGCACATCCATGGCTAAGTCGGGAACCCTCCACGACCCAATCTGCCAGAGCCCAATCTCTCGAAATCAAGTCGGAGAACCATCTCCACTACTAAAATCAGATATACCAATCCATGATCTAGAATAATCCCTCCAGGGATCTCAACTCACCTGACACTAGAAGCTCGTCACACAGAGCTCTAAAAATCCTCTCGGCCGCCTGGCACGAGGATACATGCATCCTGAACCTACTCAAACCCTCTGGAAGCTCACAAAAAAATCCCAAACTATTTTTAAAGTCTTAATTTCATTAAAATCGGTCCGCCGATTTTTAATACGGTTCAGATGCCAATCTAATGTCAACTAAACATGCAGTCTAGTGTCATGTCATCCCTAGATCATGCTAAAAATATCTGGGGCCTATAATTATTATTCTACAATTTTCTAGGCAACTATCAGATTTACCAGCTATATAAATAGTAAGCTAAACATGATCAATATGCATACAATAGCTTTAGAAGGCATTCCACACATTTCGGAGAAATTCCAACCCACCTGGAACGCATTCCGCAGGCAACGCTGAAGTCGGTGAAGCGCCGGATTCTCAAACTGACGGAACCTTGAAAATCGTGCCCCGCGCGCGCACGCTGCCGCGAACCTGGAAAAATCCCCGGTAGCGCAATTAAATTCCCTCGAGTCCACTACAACATCCGCGCGTAATTTGGCTCACTTCACGGTCAATCACAGTGCAAACAAGGGTCTGAGTACTCCACAATCCACTAACAGCAGCTGAACACTCAAATGTATATGCTCACATAAAACAATCTACCAAAAATCCATAATCCACTTCTTTACAAGCTCCCTAGCACACATAATTAACCTTCAGCATACTCAAAAGCCCAAATACACTTAATCCCTCACACTAGGCTCACAGCATACATAAACACTTCTCACAGCACCCAACAAATCCACCAGCTCACCAACATTACTTAACACTAAACAAATAAATAATTACACACAATTACAACAACTCTGCACACCCCACAGCACTCTCCAAACATTACGCTCTCATAAGAAATCACTAATTCCAAGTCTAGTATCATAAGGAACTCACAGCATCCTTTCATAGTCCTCGTGAATCCCCACAGCTCCAACACAACAAAGGTCCCCTCAACAACAGCACCCCTCATCAGGTGCTTCCGCGTGCCGCCCACCGCCGGCTTCAACAGCTTGCGCGGCACCTAGCTTCCGCGCGCACTGTGCTGCAGCACCAAAACCAGGGAAAAACCAACGTCAGGATTACCCAAAACACAAACACCCACACACACACATAGGGCAAAATAGCCCAGTCCCAGCCGCCGACGACGACGACACGCGCTCACGCGAGGAGCTCGCTGCGCTCGCGTCGCCGCGCGCGGAGCTGCCGCTGCCAGCGCGGCATCCGCGCCAGCCGCGCGGCGCCTGGGCCTGCCGCGCGCGGCGCCCAGGTGCGCACGGCGCGGCGTCGAAGCGCGCTGCGCCGCGCCCAGGGGCGCTCTGTGCGGCGCCCTGGCGCCCGCTGGGCGGCGCCCAGGGGTGCTGCGCAGCGCCCAGGGGCGCTTTGCGCGGCGCCCTAGCGCCCGCTGCGCAGCGCCCAGGCGCGCTGCGCACGCCCTGGAGCCCGCTTCGCAGCGCCGCGCGCAACACCCGCCGTCAGAGCGGCGTCCACACGCTGCGCGGCGCCCACTTGTGAGCCCGCGCAGCTGCCCAGCGCATGCGGCCACTCCACCACGGACAAAAAATCCGGAATCCACACCAACACACACAGGAAATCATCAAAAGAAACCAAACCGAGCTAGCCAAAAATCCGCAACATACCTCGTTGAGCTCGGCGCGCTCGCTCGCTTGCTCCACTCGACTTCCTAGACCACTAGCAGAGGGTCCACTCTCACTCATCTCTCATTTCCCCTTTTTTCTTCTTCTTCTTCTTCTTTCTTCTTTCTCTCTTTCTCCCTTTCCTCTGCTCACCTCATTTTCCTCTGTTTCGTTTAGTTGAAGAAGGCGATGACGTGGAGGGAAAATTAATTAAGGGAGGTAGGTGGGGAGTAGTTGGCAAACAATAAATGCACAAGAAAATCTCATTCCTCTAATTAAATGCATTCTAATATCCACTCTCTTAATCCAATTAATTCAATTCCCATTTTCTTTCTTTCTTCTCTACTTTGCTGCCACACAAACATAACTCAAAAAATTACTTAAATTAATTAATTAATCCAAAATAGGCCAACTCTAAGTCACTTTTTGCCTTCGGGGCCTCTGCACCAGTCCGGAACCTACCGAACCCCGCTGTAATTTGAAAATACACATGTCCACAGCTTTTTCTCCTCAAAATGCTCAACCGTTGAGTCGGGGTGCTCAATCCAAAAACCGGCTCCAAAATTGCCAGTTCCAACTCACTTTTCGGCCCCGGATCTTCCGCGTCAGTCCGGAACCTCCCGAACGCCGCTGTAAACTCAAAGTATACCTGTTCCAAGTATTTCCAAATTTTCTGCACTCCACTGTGGGGTCGAGGCTTCCCCGAAGCCAGTCCTCTATCGGCGCACAATGCCCGGAGGGGCTTCCGTGTAGATCCGAACCAACCCGAACTCATCTGTAATCTAATACGGAACACGCTCGAGGCGATTTCTCCGCACTACGCCATCTTGCGAGGTCGGTGCGCTAACCGAAATTTTCGGTACTCTACACCTACGGCGGCACCGGGACTCGCGGATATCCCTATTGTCCACGAGTTCCCGGATGTGTTTCCACCAGAGCTGATTAGCATGCCGCCGGATAGGGAGATCGAGTTTTTGATTTACGTAGTCCCAGGAACTGCGCCAATCTCTAAGGCTCCTTACCGTATGGCACCGGCTGAGCTGCGAGAGTTAAAGGCGCAACTCCAGGATTTAATGGACAAAGGCTTTGTAAGACCGAGTGTATCGCCTTGGGGAGCGCCGGTGCTATTTGTGAAGAAGAAGGATGGTTCACTTCGACTGTGTGTTGATTATCGAGAGCTGAATAAAGTGACCAGCAAGAACAAGTACCCTTTGCCGCGCATTGATGACTTATTTGATCAGCTGCAAGGGTCTTATGTCTTCTCCAAGATTGATTTACAGTCTGGTTACCCCCAACTGAAGGTGAAGGCCGAGGACATCCCAAACACGGCATTTAGGATGCGGTACGGGCATTATGAGTTCACCGTCATGCCTTTTGGATTGACAAATGCCCCTGCTGTTTTTATGGATTTAATGAACAGGATTTTTCGACCATACCTGGATCGGTTCGTCGTTGTTTTTATTGATGATATCCTGGTTTATTTCCGGAGCGATGTGGAGCACGAGGAGCACTTGAGGATTGTGCTGCAACTTATGAGAGAGAGGAAGTTGTATGCCAAGTTATCTAAGTGCGAATTTTGGCTTCGGGAGGTTGTCTTAATTGTTGGGCCATGTGATCTCAACCGCAGGAGTGGCAGTAGACCCGGCGAAGATTGAGGCAGTCCGGGATTGGCCCCGACCGACGACGGTATCAGAGGTCCGCAGTTTTATGGGCTTGGCTGGATATTACCGTCGGTTTGTGGAAGGTTTTGCGAAACTTTCCACGCCCCTCACTCGTCTGACGCGTAAAGGAATTAAGTTTGTTTGGAGTGAGGATTGCCAGAGGAGCTTTGAGGAATTAAAGAACAGATTGATGTCGGCTCCTATCCTTTCCCTCCCAGTTATGGGGAAAGGATACGTGATTTACAGTGATGCATCGCACAGTGGACTTGGTTGCGTGCTGATACAAGAGGGTAGGGTATTCGCTTATGCCTCTCGGCAACTGAAGGATTATGAAAAGAATTACCCTACCCATGACCTGGAGCTAGCTGCAGTGATTTTCGCACTGAAGTTGTGGCGCCACTACCTGTATGGGGAGCACTGCGAGATTTACACCGACCACAAGAGCTTGAAATACCTGTTCACACAGAAGGAGCTCAACTTGAGGCAGCACAGATGGTTGGAATTGTTAAAGGACTACGATGTAGACATACTATACCATCCTGGCAAGGCCAACGTGGTTGCTGATGCCCTGAGCAGGAGGGCAGTACAGAGTCTATCTTTGTTGATCACCGATCAGGCGCCATTACTTGAGCAGATGAGGCGGTTAGAGCTCGAGGTTGTGTCCCCTGGGGTCTCTGCTAGACTTATGTCTCTAGTCGTGCAGCCCACTCTGTTGGACAGGATTCGAGAGAGACAGAGTGAGGACCCCCACCTGATGAGGATTCGGGAGCAGATTCAGACTGGTTTGACAGAGGACTTTTCAGTTGATGCTTCGGGAGTACTGCGGTACAGGGACCGAGCTTGCGTGCCTATGGATACAGAGATTCGAGAGTAGATCTTGAGGGAGGCCCACTATACATGTGACGCCCCACTTCCCAGGTGGTCACCCATCCTAGAACTACTCTAGCTCTAGCACGCTTAACTCTCATAACCTCTTGGATCTTACTACCATCCAAAATGCTATAGCCGGGTTAAGAGATTTAGTCCTATTATATTATTTATATATAGGACTAATACACATTTCTGGGGTGTCACATTCTTCCCCCCTTTAAGCTCTGCTAATCTGTCACGCCCCGGGGTCGAAACTGCGACCCGGGCTCGCCAACAGATCCGCCGCCCATACGGGAAGCCCTGTATAGACGTAGCGACTAACCTGCAAAAGAAATCTACACTATACAGATATCAGAGCTGAAAAGTAAAAGCTGGATAAAATAAATACAACTCTAACAAAATATACAACCAGAATCCTCACCAAAATACAAATATCACTCAAGATAAGAAGAGTACAACTCAATCCTCACTACAAGGTCACTCAACAAGAACTCTCAAAATGTAAGGAGGTACATCTACTCTCAGGGCGACAACTGGTAGGGATCTATCTCGCGACTCCCTTACCTCGATCAGTCGGGTCAGCAATAGGTGCGGCAGGAACAGGAGCAGAAGAAGAAGTCCCTGGGGAAAAGACACCACGACGGGTGTGAGAACTACGTCCCAAGTAGTTCTCAGTGGGTGCCGCCAACAAGCCCGACGGTCTGCCCACTAAGTCTACTAGAGGCAAAAAGTAACAATGCAGTGCGGAAAGGGAAAAGCTGGTAAAGTAAACTCTACAGCTACTATGCCTCTATCTAGATGCTCAAAAGTGGAACAGAAAGAACATGATGCTACAACTAGCCCTCGACTCAAATCACCCAATCTAAACTGACTGCCGCATAGGGTCCAGTCAAACCTGCGCCTACCTACTGCCGTCACGTCCCGGGGGACCGGACTTACGTAGGGCGTCCGTGACTGCCACTAACTGGCCCAGCCAGAGGGACTGTGTCCGTGACTGCCACTAACTGGCCCAGCCAGAGGGAACACTGCGTCGACAAGTCGCGATAGAAGAACAGGCCCAACTCCGGAGTGGCTCTCGAGGGGAGCGACCCCACCGAGGAAAGTATCCGCGTATCTCTGTCGAGCTCAAATGTGGCTCATGCAGGCTATAATCCAAATCCTCGATCAACAAGATCGACTGTCACCAAAGGAACACTGTCTCACTCACAGGCTGGAAAACTGCACAGCCGAGACTCACTGTCACTCAAAATAGCTCTCAAGATCCCAAATCTACAACCAAAGTCACTCTCCCAAAGAAACCTGGTCTACAGACTGCTAACAACTCCACTCGGTCCCCAGACACGAGTGTAAATGCATCCCACAATAATCCGACCTCTCGGCCCACTACTTGGGCGAGGAAAACTCTAAGTCCAGAGTGATATAAAGAATAGTGATGTGGGAATGTCTAGAGCAATAAAAACCTAGCCCAAGTTGAGGTTTTCTACAGTCTGGCTGAACATGCATCATATGGCAGTGGTGCTAGGTCAAGTTCCAAGATAAATAATAAACAACAGCTTGTAGGGAGCAAGATAATAATAACCAACAGCTTAGGGGAGAAAAATAATCACAGGATCATCTAACTACAACAGGAACATCAATTCACACATTCTAGCATGCTGTACATCAACCATTAAAGTATGCAAGTCCCTAAAGCTAGAATTAGTACACAGTCCGCTGATCTTGAAAAAGAGGTCACCCACCTGATGCGCTGATCTGTCCAAGTCCTATAACTGATAATACCAGAAAATCAGCAACTCACTGTCCAGTATGTCCAGTACAGTCCAAAATTCCACCTGGGTACAACATAGGGTTACAGTTATACACAAATTCCAAAAATCTGCCCAAATACACTCGCTGAATTTTTAGCTGCAAAGAAGCCAATATTTCACCTACTGAAAGTGCCTAATAAATTCCAATAAAAATATCCCGGCGTTCTTCGCGTCGATAGCTTCGAAACAAGTACCTATATGCCCAAATCGGAGTTCCGTAGGCCAAGATATAAATTCCACAACACGGGCGCGCGAAAACATACAACCACACAACTGTAAAATCTTGTACAGTTAAAGAAGGAAAATGTATACCTCCGGGAAGCTCTCAAGAAATTCCAAAAAAAAATACCACGATGATCCTTGCGTCGAGTAGATGAAAAAAGTCTATAAGCACGTCCTGATCCGAGATTTGTGCGCGAAGATCTTCTCAAAAGAAGGTGCTGCCCTCACCAAAAACTCACAGCAAGAAGGGTCCCAATGAGCACGAGAAAACACCTCGAAAAACGCGAAATCAGAAAATGTGCGAAACCCAAAATCGTAGCCTCACCTGTCGCGGATCCAGCAGCAAAGAAATCGCTCAAAAAGATGGTCGGAGTAGGTCGGGGGAGCTCGTACACCGAAGAGCGACGGAAGAAACACCGAAGAAAGAGCGTCGCGCTGCGCCAAGAAAATGAGAATCTCAAAAATCGTGCCCCCAAAAATCTCCAAACTCTGCAGATGGAAGCTTCACAGTGTGAGGATCAACTTTGGTGAAGGGCTCTCCATGGTTTGAAGCTCAGAAATGCCAAAAAAAGGCAAGGAAACGCGGCTCGGGCTATTTATAGGCTCAAAGAACAAATCAGAAAATGACGGGCGTGTCCCAACTTTCGGGCGCCCGAAAGTTTCGGGCTGCTACAGTGTTGGGCCCGGCCCGACACTGTGCGCGCCCGAAACGCTCCTGGGCCTCCACGTCGCCCGTCCAACAGGCGACAGTGGGCGGAGCGACTCAGCGGCGGCCACGTCGCGCGCCTCCCCGCCCGACACGCGTCCCGCACAGCGAACAGCTGTGCGGGGCGCGCCGATCGCCGACACGTGCACCTTCCCGCGGTCAAAGCGGGTAGGTGGCGCCCGCCAGTGGCAGGGCGACACGTGGCCCTGCCACTGTCGCGGTCACACGTGCGGGCAGGGCGCCGCCCTGGCCGCCTGCCACGCACGCGCCCCGAGGCGCCCGTCCGCCACTCCGTGCGCCGCACCTCGTGAGCCCGCAAATAGCGTGATGACACGTGTCCAGTGCACCTGGTCCACGCACCCAATTTAGGTTCCGTGGACCGCGCCGCGTGCACCGACCAACCGAGGGATGCTAGGTGTCCCCCCGCCCCGGTCCATGCACCGCCGCGCAGATTCTGTAGACCGCGCCTCACGGGCCCGCCAATCAGGCGGCGCCACGTGTCATGCACCGGGTCCGTGCACCCAGCAGCGGCACTCTGTGGACCGCACGCTGCGGACCGGCCAATCATGTGCTGCCACGTGGCAGCCGGCGGTCCACGGCCCCTCCCATGCACCGAAATTCAACGAAAACTTCCGGGAGTCCCTTTTTGGGCATCCGGACTCAGAATTAAATAAGCAAATAGCCGTTTTCAAGCGTTTTTCCGCGCTGAATCCATTTCCAACCTCTGTTTGGCCAAAAACCTCTTCAAAATTTTGGCAAACACAGCCGAAGGCCAACACAGCTGTAGATATCTCACAGGGTCCATCTGTAGCATCCCCTTAATGCACAATGGGCCAGACACACCAACAATAGGTGTTCTAAATAATGGATTCACCAGAAAAAGCTGCATGGAAATCTGGGCCACCACATCCTCCCCCACTAAAAGGGAGTTTCGTCCCCGAAACAAGAAACAAACAGGCGTACCTCAACCAGAAGTCTCGAACAGAAAAGGATAGGTATCCCGCATCACCGTCTCCAGCTCCCAAGTTGCCTCCCGCTCCTCGTGATTGCTCCACAAAACCTTCACATAAGGAATGGCCCGGTTGCGCAATTCTCTCACCTCTCGAGCGAGAATTCGCAACGGGCGCTCCTCGTAGCCAAGATCCTCTCCGATCTCCAAAGAAGTGAAGTCGATCACGTGCAAGGGGTCGAAAACATATCTCCTCAAAGCTGAGACGTGGAATGTGATGACCCGGATCTCCGCAGAGCTGCTACAGTGCTTTGGGGTGGCTGTTGGAGGCCTACATGGTGTGTTGGAGGTGTTTGGGGCATAATTGGGCACAAGAGTTGGACTTCGGGCCCAAATGGATCATGTGAGTGATCGGAGGACCCCGTGGAGGGTTTAGAAGTGGTTTCGCGCGAATCGGATATTTAAATTGGGCTCCGCACGAAGTTTGGACTAAGAACGCATTTCCGGGTGCCTTCGACAATTTTTAGAGTTGGAATTTGGCGAAACGGACGTCAAATTCGGATTCAGCGCGCGAAAACGGTCAAAATGGACTACCCACTTGATGTTTTGAGCTCGGGGTACTGTTCACGCCGGAACAGTGATTCCGGCGATCGCCGGCGGCGGCGGGCAGCGGCGGAGAGCGGCGGCGCGGCCTCGGGCAGGCGGCAGCGCGGCGGCGGGCAGCGCGCAGCGCGCGGGCAGGGGCGCGGGCAGGCGCGCGGTCCACGCGCCGGCGTGCACCAGAGCGGGGTGCCACGTGGCGGCTTCCCATTGGATGGCTTACAGGTCGCGGTCCACGGAGCATTGCGGGGTGTACGGTGGACCGGAGGTGGACACGTGGCATCTTTCTATGGGTTCGGTGTTTGGGAGTGTTGTGCACCGGGTGCAGCGAAGTATGGCTTTGACACGTGGCGTGCGAGGATTGGACGCGTCACTGTGCGCGTACGGACGGCAGCGGCGGGGCAGGCGTGCAGGCGGCAGGCGGCATGGCAGCGGTGCCGGCGGGCGTGGCGGCCACGGCGCCGACGTGGCGCACGCGTGCGCCACGTGGCGGCCGCCTATTGGCCAGTGCCAGCGGCTCCGTTGACCGGTGGAGCGCCACGCGGCGTGAAGGGAGCGGCCGGATCTGCTGTTTCGTGTTCTGGGACACGTGTCGCGTGGAGGAGCGGGTTGGAAGGCCGTGCGGTCCGACCGGATCAGGTGCGCGGCGTGGGCCGTGTGGGCCGGGCTACTGTGCGCGCCCGAAAAATGTTGGGCCGGGCCGCACTGTAGCAGCCGGAAATCCCCATGCGCCCGAAACCGGGGACTCAGGGGTAATTTCCGCAATTCTTTTGGTGGGCCTATTTATACCCCCTCCTCTCCCTCTTTCTCACCTTTTTTCGCAGCTTAGAGAGAGAATAGGAGGGAGAGCTCAATATGAAAGATGTTCCCCTTGATGTTCTTGAGCTCTTGGTGGATCCCCGGAATATCTGGAAGCTCGGCAACGGCGATATCATTTTTACAGTTCGCCTCGGTTTTCGCCCCATTTCGGCCCATTATCGTCGCAGTTCAGTCAGAATTTCGCTGTGAGCAAACCAGGAGGAGTTTTTGGACGATTTCTTCGACAGCGTGTTCCTAAGAGGTAAGGCTTCGATTTTCGTGTTGATCGCTCCGCTCCGTTTCGCACTTTTGGCACGTTTCCCGAGGCATCTTTGACCCCCATTTTTCTGTGGTGGATTTTGGACAGCACCAACTTGCCGAATTTTTATCTCAGCCTAGGAACATCGGATCGAGGCGATTCAAGAGTCGATTTTGATCTACTCGTCGCGAGGAACACAGTGGTGATTTTTCTGGAATTTTAGGAAATTGCCTCGAAGGTGAAAATTACTGTTTTCTCAGTGTACAGTGTGCAGTTTTTCTTCACAGTTTGATGTTTGGATTACCACCTTGCCGAATTTATAACTTGACTTACCGAACTCGGATTTGGGCGTGCAAGGTACCGTTTCGAACCTATCGATGCGAGGATCGCTGTGATATTTTTATGGGATTTTTCTGGTCACTTTCTGCAGGTGATAATTTAACAGTTTCGGGACTGTTGTTGTATGGGTTAATTAAAGCAATATTTGGGAACCTAAATGTATTTATTGGACTTTGTGTTGTGCCAGGAGTGTTTCGGGTATACTGTACTTGTTGGAGCGCAGGATTGGAGTTTTTGGTATTTTCAGCTGTATGGACCCGGACAGTTAGCGCTTCAGGTGGGTGGTTGTTGCTTGCCTCTATATCTGACTTACTCACTAAGTTTATTAGAAAACCCCACTATTGAGCATATTGTTTGATTATCATGCCTAATTGACTGATATACATGTGAGCCTATCTTTGGGGGATTAATTATGTGGATATAGCATGTTTTGGGATAATATCACTGAGGGGACATGATTGCGGGGACATACTTAATTGTGATAATTAACATGCTACATTAGCACCCAGATTTTATGAAAAACGGATTAAATGGATTAACTGTTGGGACATAATGATATATCAATGTGCGGGTTTCACTCTGGGAATTATTATGGAACAGGGATCTTATACATGTGTAGTCGACTGATGATTTTAGCCTGATGGTGATATTTATGTGGATATTATTAATTGTTACACATGTAAACTGTTATTTGACATATTCTCTCTTTCACATTGCATGAGGACTTTTGTATGCTTATTTGGACATCTAGATAGGCCACTATTTTATTGCTACACTATCATATTGGGATTTGACTTAGGAGAAACCATGATTGCTTTCTTTCTCCTTCTTATTTAGACTTTTGAGTCATGTAGCTCGAGTTCGAGCAGAGGTTTGGGATAGTGTAGCCGGGACCTGAGGGTCAGAGATAGGGTGTACTTGATGTGGATTGTGGGTTATTGCGGCAACCGCGGACAGTAGGCGGTTGACTGGATCTTGATTATTTTACCCAATTGCGGGTTGTGGGTTATGTTGGGTTTAGGTTAATAAGGATCTAATAGGGGAAAAAACACCTAGAGGGGGGTGAATAGGTGTAAACAATAAACACTCAAAAATCATTGTGCGATAAAACCCAATGCGGAAAAATAAAAGAACACACAAGATTTTTACGTGGAAAACTCCAAACCGGAGTAAAAAACCACGGGACCGATAACACGGCGAAATCCACTAGAGTTAACACACGTACAAGGTGATATAACGTACTCACAGACGACTCAACCTTTTACCATACGCCCCTAGTCGATCTTCCCGCTCGCTCCACGACGCTTCTCGAATCCACGATCCGCGCCCAACGCTGAATCCACAGCGTCCAACGTCGAGTCCACGACGTCCAACCGAATCCACGGTCTTCACCCAATGGTACGCTTCGAATCCACGAACGCACCTCGCTCCGAATCCACGAAAGCGATAACACCTTGAATCCACAAGGCCACGCGAGTCCACGCGCCGATTTTGGGGTAAATCGTTGTTTGTTTGGGTGGTGATGATCCGCCGAATACTTAGATCAAGAGTAGATCGGAAATACCATCTAAGTATTCATTAGTTTGATTCAACTCAAGATGTGAGTATGAAAACCTAGAATCAAACTAATCAATATAGATGAAGAAACATAGAATCATTTCTATTGATTTCCTTTCTTCTCTATATGTGGATCTAAGGCCGTATAAAATGATATGTGAAAATGACGGCTCTATTTGGATTCACCCTAGAAAAATGACCATAGGGTTTATTTATAGGTTAGAAACCCTAGGAAGAATATTCGGATCAAAAACAAACTTTTCTGGAAAGTTTTACCGACGGCGATCCGGATTGTATAAGCCACGATCCGGATCGCAGACGCACAGAATGCAGTTTCCAGAAAATCACCTGTTCGGGATCCGGATCATAATCCACGATCCGGATCGTTCATACATTTTCACAAAACATCCCATTCGGGATCCGGATTGTACAAGCTGTGATCCGGATTGCAGCAATGTATGAACGAACACCTTTCGGGATCCGGATTGAAAGTCCACGATCCGGATCCTGAACATGTCCCATGTCCAGTTTTTGATGAATAAGCAGTTAAAACCTCTTCCAGGTGTTTCTACACTATAAGAAGTATTCGGATCATCAAAATTATTTAGTTAAACGTACCTGATCCTTTTGAATTCTTCTTTCTTGAGATTGAGGTATATTCTTCATCTTCAATCTTCAAGACTTAATACAATCACGAAATACGCCAACTCAAATTCCGTAACAATCTCCCCCTTTGGCGGTTTCGTGACAAAACACAGATCCACAAAGAAAATTCAAAAAGATATTTTTGTTGCTATCACCATACAACAAAAATTTACAAAAGAGTTCCAGAAATTAAAAACATGAGATAAACTCCTAAGACAGACTCTAGACTTAGACATCTGTAACCTCTGCACACAGAAAACATTCTTGACAAACAAAATCGTTAGATACCTCAAGAATTGGAACATAGAAAAACCAAGTGCAGAGATAGAGTTTGATCTCACCATGACATTTAAAAGAATCAGATATGTGAAAGAAACATAGTTAAAACCAACATATCTTCTAAGCAGTCGAAAACCAAATGTCAAAGTATGTTAGTCCAACATCAACTTGTTAGTCATATTACATGCCCAAATAGTTAGTCGAATAGTTAGTATAGAAGCATGTCACAAATCACAAAAGAAAACCAAAGTTGAGTTGAGATTCATACTTACCTTGATATCATCGATATTCACAATCATTGTTCAAAGTTCATCATTGTTCATTGTTTTCGCTAACTCTCTCCCCCTTTTTGTCACAAAACAAGCCAAAACGTAGCATGAGCTACAATATGTAAGGAGAGTAAACAAAAAGTTCATAAGGTTCTAAAGATATGCACAAACTGAGAACTAAACTAAAGGAGTAAAGAAAAACAATGTTCTGAGAACTAAGAACCCAAACTAAGGTGACCAATTCTGTTGCTCAATCTGAAGAGTCAGAACTAGTACAGCTCAGCTTGCTTAAAATCCCTTTAAGCAAGTTCTTAAGGTTTGAATATTTTTTCTTGATCTTCTTGTGTTCAGAGGAGATTTGCTGAAGCTCTCTCGATATTCTTTCATGTGTAGCAGAGATTCTTTGTTGTTCCTGACGAATCGATTCCAATATCTCTGTCTCAGTTGTCCGTGTCTTTGAATAAGATGAACGCTGTCTGGATGCAGATGGTGCATCAGGTCCTGCAGTCCATGGTGATCCAGTTTGCAAAATTCCTGAAAGTGAGCGTGCTCTGGTTAGAGGCCCACTCTGCTGGCTTGTACTTCTTTGAACACTTTTCCTTCTTGTATATTGTATGGTCGTGGAGGCAGATTTCATAAGTCTCTTCCCTTTGGTGAACTTCCTTTCTTCTTCATCAATTTTTCTTTGAACATCCTTAAAGAATTCGTCCCATTCTTCACTATTGTAATCCGAGCTGTCTTCATTGGCTCCTTCCGGTTTGTCTCCAGTTGAGACGCCTGGTTCTTCTTTAACCGATGACCCCCAGGCAGCATTGCGACCAGCAAGATGATCAACCAGGAGAATGCCATTGATTCTAGTGCTTTGAGTTTAAGAAAGTGTCCTGTGAAAACCAACTCAAGAACATATGAAAAATTGTCAATTTTGAAAAATTTGAAAACATTGTACCTAGACAATCATAATCATATAGAGAAGCCAAGAATCAAATTAGTTTTCCAAAAAGAATTTTAAAAATAGATCAAATCCATGATTTACAGAAATTCCTCTTTTATGCCCTAAAACCGAATTTTTAGAAATCGAAGCCTAAAAATACGTTAATCAAGTGAAATCCCAGCATAAAAGTAAAACTAATTGACCCAGAGTTCTTATTTCAAAAGAAATTTGATCAAAAACCATTCACAAACGAAAAAAATTCCAACTTTTCAACTCACGTTTGGTGAAAAACCATAAAAACTGAGAAAAACCGAGTTTTGATCATGAAAACTTACTTGAATCCGAAGAACTTTGAGTTTTGAAGCACCAGGAAGCAAGAAATCTAGAGAGAGAAACTCTAGAAGCTTGAAAACCAGAAATTAGGGTAAAGAAATCTCGAATCTGAAAGTTTCTATATAGAACCCTAGCCGTGATCCGGATCGGCCGAGAATGTGATCCGGATCGGCCACACGCAGGAAAAATCCTGCGTTCGGGATCCGGATCACTTGCCACGATCCGGATCGGCTACACCTTTTTCTTCAGAAAAATTAGAAAAATACAATAAAATCCAGAAAAAGTATGTAAGCACATTATCATGTCAACTTTAAACAAATGACATCGTTTCATACAACAAGAAATAGATTATGAAAAATCTATCAATAATATCCAAAAATGAAACGAAGATTTACGAAAGTTAAAACACTTAAAGTTGAACAACTTCAATTACATCTATCTTGATCCTATGTGTAATGTCTTTATCAAATCATCAATTTCAGTAAAGAAAATGAAGTACCAAGATCAATAGATGTTTGAAATCCCAGATAAGTTAGATAATATATCTAGACAATCTGTTGAAGGAGTGGCTCTTTGAGCATCTTAAATCAAAAATCCCACCTTATACCAACCATGAAATACGACTGAGTCAAGTATTTCAATATGAGTTTTATCAACAATTTTTCAAACAAAAGTTTGCTTTTCATTCATGGAGTATCTTTTTCTTTCATTTTCTCCATGTGGTGGTAGTTTTCACACTCCTCATTGGGATGTAACTCTTTCCACATCTTTTGAGCATTTCACATTTCATTGACTCCCCCTCAATTGGCTATCAATTATTTAATATATAAAGTATTCAACCAAACCATTGATCTCGAATTCATACTCGACTAAGCAATCAAATATGATAATGACTATACCAAGAGATCATTGAGAGAGAAATTGACTTTGATCACAGAAAGATGGTTTAATTAACGTAAATGATCATTGCAACATTGAAACATTATGACATCAAAAACATAATAAATTTCTAAATGCATAAAAGGATGCAATTAAAGTCAATTATGATATATGCTCAATTAGTGTGCTATGTACAGAACATAGATAAAGAACAAAACAAAAACAAGAACAAAAACAAAACCTAATCTAAGCAAAGGTTTCAAAAGAGTTTATTTCAAGGAAAGCATGCCAATTGCTTTACGCAAGTGAATAAAACGTTTTTGATCCAAAGGTTTTGTTAAGATGTCGGCTAATTGATCTTCAGTTGAAATATATGACAGTTGAAGAATGTTTGATTCAACTAGCTCTCTAAGAAAATGATATCTAAGTTCAATATGTTTTGTTCTAGAGTGCAACACAGGGTTTTTAGAAATGTTAATAGCACTAGTGTTGTCACATAAAATGGTTACCGAAGATGTTGAAATTCGGAAATCGCTCAACACGCTCTTCATCCAAATCAATTGGGTTGAACAACTTCCTGCAGAAATGTACTCCGCTTCGGCAGTCGAGAGTGCTATGCAGTTCTGTTTTTACTGTGCCATGCAACAAGGCAGTGGCCAAGATAGAAGCATGCACCACTCGTGCTTTTCCGGTCATCCACCGATCCAGCCCAATCGGCATCTGAGTATCCAACAATATCCAAAGTCGTTCCCATAGGATACCAAATTCCGAAATTGATTGTACCTTTGATATACCGGATGATCCGTTTCACCGCTTTCAGGTGAACCTCCTTCGGTGCTGATTGATATCTCGCACAAATCCCAACACTGAAGGATATATCCGGGCGACTAGCCGTGAGATATAGTAGACTTCCAATCATACTGCGGTACAGTTTCTCGTCTACATTCTCACTTTGTGATTCACTTCCAAGTCCCTTATGGCTAGTTCCCATTGGAGTTGGAAAATCCTTAGAATTTTCAAGATCAAACTTTTTGACCAACTCCAGTGCATACTTGGATTGACACAAGTGAATTCCTTCATCGTTTTGTTTAACTTGTAATCCAAGAAAATAATTCAATTCGCCCATCATGGACATCTCAAATTCGCTTTCCATGGTCTCCGCGAATTTAGAAGCATCATTATCTCTCGTTGCTCCAAAAACAATGTCATCAACATAGATTTGAGCAACTATGAAATTGTTTTGATAATGCTTCACAAAGAGAGTCCTGTCAGCTCCCCCTCGAGTGTAGCCCTTTTCCAAAAGGTGCTTTGTCAACCTTTCGTACCATGCTCGCGGTGCTTGTTTCAGACCGTAAAGAGCCTTTTTCAGTCGAAAAACATGGTTAGGTAGTTTATGATCCACAAAACCTTTCGGTTGAGCTACATAAACTTCCTCATTTAAAAATCCATTTAAAAAGGCGCTCTTAACGTCCATTTGAAATAATCTGATTTTGAAATGACAAGCGATCGCAAACAATATACGAATGGACTCGAGTCTAGCTACAGGGGCGAAGGTTTCATCAAAGTCTATACCTTCTACTTGAGAATAGCCTTGAGCAACTAACCTTGCTTTGTTCCTGATGATAGTACCTTCTTCGTTTTTCTTGTTCTTGAAGATCCATTTGGTACCTATCACATTGTGTTGCTTCGGAGGCTTCGTCAGTTCCCAGACTTTGTTTCGCTCGAATTGATGGAGCTCTTCCTGCATTGCTTTAATCCAGTAATCATCTTGGAGAGCTTCATCAACATTCCTTGGTTCGATTTGAGATACATAGCATGCAAATCCGCAAACCAATTGTCTCCGTGTTCTAACTCCTTCTTGTGGATCTCCAATTATGTTCGATTCAGGGTGATCCTTGGAGATGCGTAACGTTTGAGGTAAGGAGTAGGCGGAGGTACACGAGATGATTCCTGCACATCACATGAGCTTGAAGAACCGTTAGATGCATCAACATTATTATCGAAAGAATTGTTAGAAGAAGATGCATTAGCAGGTGTATCATCATCAAGAGAGATATCGAGGGTAGATTTTTCAGATTCAAAATGAAAAGCTTCATCTACCTTAACATTTATCGATTCTACAATCGTCTTAGATTCCAAGTTAAAAACTCGATATGCTCTACTGTTTGTAGAATAACCTAAGAAAATCCCTTCGTCACTTCGAGAGTCAAATTTACCAAGATTTTCGCGATCACGCAAAATGAAACACCGACTCCCGAAAATGCGAAAATATTTGATATTAGGTTTTCTACTAAACCATAGTTCATATGGTGTATTAAAAGTCCCCGGGCGCAAGTACACTCGATTGATAACATAGACAGCCGTGTTCACCGCTTCAGCCCAAAAATATAAAGGAAGGTTCCGGCTATGAAGCATAACACGAGCCATCTCCTGTACGACCCTGTTCTTGCGCTCGACTACACCATTTTGTTGAGGTGTGTAAGGTGCAGAGAATTCATGTTTAATGCCGTTAGAAGAGCAAAAATCAATGAATTTGGAATTTATGAATTCCCCACCTCTATCACTCCTTACTCGAGTAATCCTTTCATTCTTTTCAATCATAATACGATTGCAAATTTCGAGAAAAGAATCAAAAGTATCAGCTTTTTCTTTTAGAAAGGCTACCCAAGTATATCTAGAAAAATCATCAACCAACAAAAAAATATACCATTTACCTCCCAGAGATGGTTGACGAGTTGGCCCCATTAAGTCCATATGCAAAAGTTCCAAAGGCCGTTTTGTACCTATGTGGTTCAAATTCTTGTGTGCAGTCCTAGACTGTTTTCCCTTTTGGCAACCGCCACACACAAGGTTTTGTTCAAAAGAAAGTTTCGGAACCCCTTTGACCACATCTTTATTTGAAATTCTAGCAAGTTCCTTAAAGTTTATGTGACCTAGCCTTTCATGCCAAAGTGTTTCGTTTTTTAAAGATGCTAGGTTACATTTTTCAGAAATCTTAGAAGGAACTACATAACAGTTGTTTTCTGATCTAACCCCCTTTAAAAAGAAAGCATGGTTCAAGTCAGTTACAGTGCATTTATCAGATGAAAAATTAACTGAATAACCATTATCACACAGTTGACTTATGCTTATGAGGTTAGTCTTTAGGCCATGAACAAATAATACATTATCTAGAACCGGGCCATCTGGAATAGCTACCGTTCCCTTTCCAACAATTTTGGAAGACCGGCCATCTCCGAAAACAACAAGTCCTCCGGAGTTTTTCTCAAATGTTTGAAAACAGTTTTTATCGCCGGTCATATGACGGGAACACCCGCTATCCAGGTACCAAGACGAACCATCATATGCATGCAAAGAAACATTGGTAGCAAGACAGGGAAAGATTTCACCTTTGCGCACCCAAACCTTTTTGGAGTACGTCGGTAATGGTCGTGAAGTTGATTTCCTAGGTGAGAGCGTCTTGCATGAAGAATTGCTGCTCCTTGATGCTGTCGTCTTGAGAGGTGTACTACCAAGGCTCTTTTCCGTCAATTTGATTGGAGTTGTTTCCCGAGGAATAGCCCTTTTGGTAGTTGTTGCAAGATGTTCTTGAGGTGTGCGTTTGGCTCCAGTCTTGCAGTTTCTTCTGATGTGCCCTGAAATGCCACAACGAAAACATACCTTGGATCTTGTCGATTCCGAAGAAGATGTAGTAGGTTCGTTGTCGTTGCTTGGCGTGAACACCGGTGTCGGAGGAGGAGATACCGACGGAGGCACAAATACCGTACCACTCGAACTTGGAATGTCTCCAGTTTGAGTGTATCCGAGGCCGAACTTGTTTCTTTGACCGAGACCAAGAAGTCTGTCCAACTTACTCCTTCCAGAAGAAAATCTCTGTAAGTCATCCTTTAGTTGGCGTATGGTCTCCGTCATTTCCAATTTTTCCTGTCGGGCCTCGCCGTTGAGCTTCAAGAAGTAATTCGCTTTGTTCACCATGTCTACATAACTCTTCTCGAAATGCTCATTGGACTCTTGAAGGGAAACATTTGTCTTAATCAGATTGTCCCTTTCCACTTCAAGATCGGTTGAGAAAGAGGTTACTCTTTTTACTTCATCTTCAAGATCCAGTAATCTCTCTTTCAACCCCTTGTTTTGTTTAGCCAATTTCTTTGAATCCCTCAAAAGCTTATGGTAGGCTAAAACAAAATCTTCACCTTCCGAAATATCTGACTCATCGTCCGTTGCAATCTTTTCCACAGTGGAGTTGGACAATGACTCGGATGTACTCGCCATTAAGCACATGAAGGGAGAAGATGTAGTGGACGCGTGGAAAGCTGTCGCGTTGTCTTCTTCATCACTTGACGATGACTCATTTGACGTGGAGTTGTCATCCCAAGTAACTACTTGCATCGCCTTCTTCTTTGCCGGATTCTTGTTGGGACATTCCGTTGCTATGTGGCCGTAGCCTCGACATTTGAAACACTGGACTTGTCCCTCAGAACTTTTCTTATCCTTTGAGAAGTTCTCCTGGCTTCTTGACTTGTAACTTGAAGGACCCTTGCCTTTCTTTGACTTTCCGAAGGATTGAGTTTTGCTTGAATTTCCCCTTCGAAAGTTGCGGCGAAACTTCCTTGTCAAGAGAGCGAGCTGCTTCTCAAAGTCCTCCATAGAAATGTTCTCGTCGTCGTCCGAGGAGGATGAATCCGCGTCTTCTTCTTTAGTTGATTTCAATGCGTAACCTGAAGACTTAGAAGAGGATGCCTTTCCAGAAGAATAGTTAGTAGGAAAAGTCATTTCATAAGTTTGTAAAGCACCTACTAATTCTTCTACACGCATTTCGTCCGGGTGTTTAATTGTTTCAATGGCTGCAACCTTCGGGCGAAATCGTTCAGGAAGAGTTCTTAGAATTTTTCTTACAACTTTAAATTCTGGAATCTTCTCTCCCAAGTTAGCACATGAGTTCACGATGTCTTGCAATCGTGTGTAATAGTCAGTGAAGGATTCATTCTCTGCCATAGAGATAGAGTCAAACTTGCTCGTGAGCATTTGCAGTTTCTGAATCTTCACTAAGTTAGTTCCCTCATGCGTAACTTGCAGAACATTCCAGATTTCTTTCGCAGTCTCACATGCCGAGACGCGAGAGAACTCAGTTTGTGACAAAGCATTAAATAGAGCATTAATCCCTTTGCCATTGTAAGAAGATAAGTCTATCTCTTCCTTGGTCCATTTCGACCTAGGTTTTAAGGTGCGAACATCATCTAAAATTTCAGTTGGATTAGACCATCCTAATTCAATTGATTGCCACACCCTTTCGTCGATGGAAATTAAGAAAGCTTTCATCCGTACTTTCCAGTACGCATAATTAGTTCCATCAAAGAAAGGGGGTCGATTGATGTTTCCACCTTCAACCATTGTTTACAACCCTATTCCCGCTCTGATACCACTTGTTGGGTTTAGGTTAATAAGGATCTAATAGGGGAAAAAACACCTAGAGGGGGGTGAATAGGTGTAAACAATAAACACTCAAAAAATCATTGTGCGATAAAACCCAATGCGGAAAAATAAAAGAACACACAAGATTTTTACGTGGAAAACTCCAAACCGGAGTAAAAAACCACGGGACCGATAACACGGCGAAATCCACTAGAGTTAACACACGTACAAGGTGATATAACGTACTCACAGACGACTCAACCTTTTACCATACGCCCCTAGTCGATCTTCCCGCTCGCTCCACGACGCTTCTCGAATCCACGATCCGCGCCCAACGCTGAATCCACAGCGTCCAACGTCGAGTCCACGACGTCCAACCGAATCCACGGTCTTCACCCAATGGTACGCTTCGAATCCACGAACGCACCTCGCTCCGAATCCACGAAAGCGATAACACCTTGAATCCACAAGGCCACGCGAGTCCACGCGCCGATTTTGGGGTAAATCGTTGTTTGTTTGGGTGGTGATGATCCGCCGAATACTTAGATCAAGAGTAGATCGGAAATACCATCTAAGTATTCATTAGTTTGATTCAACTCAAGATGTGAGTATGAAAACCTAGAATCAAACTAATCAATATAGATGAAGAAACATAGAATATTTCTATTGATTTCCTTTCTTCTCTATATGTGGATCTAAGGCCGTATAAAATGATATGTGAAAATGACGGCTCTATTTGGATTGCCCTAGAAAAATGACCATAGGGCTATTTATAGGTTAGAAACCCTAGGAAGAATATTCGGATCAAAAACAAACTTTTCTGGAAAGTTTTACCGACGGCGATCCGGATTGTATAAGCCACGATCCGGATCGCAGACGCACAGAATGCAGTTTCCAGAAAATCACCTGTTCGGGATCCGGATCATAATCCACGATCCGGATCGTTCATACATTTTCACAAAACATCCCATTCGGGATCCGGATTGTACAAGCTGTGATCCGGATTGCAGCAATGTATGAACGAACACCTTCGGGATCCGGATTGAAAGTCCACGATCCGGATCCTGAACATGTCCCATGTCCAGTTTTTGATGAATAAGCAATTAAAACCTCTTCCAGGTGTTTCTACACTATAAGAAGTATTCGGATCATCAAAATTATTTAGTTAAACGTACCTGATCCTTTTGAATTCTTCTTTCTTGAGATTGAGGTATACGATCCAAAGTTTCTTCATCTTCAATCTTCAAGACTTAATACAATCACGAAATACGCCAACTCAAATTCCGTAACACAGGTTATTGCGGTGACGCGGACTTTGGGCGGTTGTGACCGGATATTTACTATTGCATCAGATTGGGTATCAGTTTCTCTAGTGGATGGTATTTCCATTTTGAGTATTATTGCATCAGATCGGGGTTTCATTAGTGGACGGAGTTTCCCACTTTGATCATAGTCATGATCCAGTCCTGCTATTATGAGACAGTGGTTACAGAGATGCTTGATACAGCGATACTTTACTCGTGTGGGTCGCTCCCCTCGAGTGCCACTCCGGAGTAGGCTTTCCACGGTGCCGAGCGCCTGGGCACCAGACTGGGTTCTTGAGTTCGACAGCAGAGCAGGCAGTACCAGTTTTACTGGTGGCACTAGATTGGGTCTATTTAGCCGATATTGTTTCCTGAGGCATTCATACCGTCATTTCCTTCGGTATTGCATTTAGAGGCATACTTGTTGTGGTTTCCCCTTTTATTCAGTAGTTCTGTTTACAGTTTATACTTGTTCCTTTTCTTGCCTCTAGTAGACTTAGTGGGTACGCCGGAGCTTGAGGCTTTACCCACAGGGGGAGGCTACTGGTTTACTAGTGGTTCTCACCCCCCACTGTTGTTTTCTGTCTTTTCCCCCCTGTTTTGCAGAGTCCTCATTGGAGTTGCTGATCTTCGGTCGTTGTTGGGCGAGGGAGTCACGAGCTAGATCGTTACCACCCGAGGAGTGTAGCTGTATCCCCTGGTTGGAGATTCCTCGTAGCTGTTGGCTGGTTTTACTGTTTATTGGAGGAGAGAGATCTTTTGTATTTGGAGAGACAGAGTTGAGACTGATGTACTATAGTTTTAGTTTATCTCCTTTTATAGTTGAGAGATGCTGTACTGAGGACATTGTATGATGATTATCTATATTTGAGGAAATGGATATTGTACTTTATTTCAGATTGTACAGTGATTGGATTTTATTTTTACAGCATTCTATTTCAGCTCTGATATTTGTGTAGCTATAGTATTATCTTTTGCAGGTTAGACGCTTCGCCTATGCGGGTTTTGGCATAGGTGGCGGATCTGTTGGCGAGCCCGGGTCGCAGTTTCGACCCCGGGGCGTGACAGATTAAGTTGGTATCAGAGCTTAGGGATAGGTCAATTGGGACTGTAGAAACCCTAGGCTTATGGTTGGACCCTAGGATGACTTCGTGAGAGTCGTGAGTTTTGCGAGAGTCCTGATTGAGTTTTATACCTCTCCCAAGTGCTGGGATGGGTGATTGGCATGTTTATTCTCCTAAGCAATTATGTTGGCTGCAGACAACATAATGCGGCGGAACGGTTGACATGCTCTAGACTCTCGCCGGATTGGGTCGAGTTTTGTTTTGTGCTGTGGTGCAGTTGGTCGTGGTGAGCGGTGTCTCCCCGACGCGTTGTGCGGATTGGTGCGCACTCGTCGCAGCAGTGGAGCTTGAGCGGATTGTTTTGGGGCCGGATATCCGGATTGAGGTTAGAGAGCTTCAGGCCCCGATGGCAGGATTGTCTGAGGTATATCAGCGGCAGAGTGAGCCGCTGGTCTGGGTGACACAGTTGTCGGAGCAGTGGGCAGCCCGACAGTGTTTTTCTCCTGAGACCACCTGGTTACAGTATCCTCAGCGGCAGTGATTTCTGAGGCGCCGATGGGCGAGTAGCCCCCTCCGTGCCAATGTTTAGTGTCGAGGCACCGAGGTGGGGTGGATATGACAGTCGATGAGTTGTGGACATCATTGATCGATGGATGGAGCCAGTTTTGGCAGATGAACCACCCTGATTTATGGATTTGAGTTGGAGCCTTTGGAGGCAAAATCGTGGTTGGTGGTGATGGAGTGATCAATTGAGGGTCTCCCTGTGCTGAGAGTTGAGGCAGTTGTTGAACTGTACGCTCCAGGTTTCGAGGGACGAAGCGCGTAGGATGTGTGTGATTGGGAGTGGATTGCGCCAGGATACCTTTCAGTTTATCTGATCCCTCTGTTTTGGATTTTGGATTTTGGATGCCTCGATGGAGTAGGCATTGTGTATGGAGCGTACTGTTGCAGTTCCTTTGGATAGGGATCTGCCGCCAGAGGCGAGTTCTGGATAGAGGCGCCTGGCGCTAAGTGTTGGGGGACAGATCGGCTGGCAGAGGCACTTTCGTTTTCCTTTTGGATGGTGGACATCCTTGTGGACGGATTATGTAAAGCTTACCCAAAGGAAGGTTACCCTTTGTGATTGATAACATTTGTGTTTGGGGTACAATGGATGTGCTTGAGGGGTGAGCTGAGTAAGGATAATTGAATGAGGAATTGCAGGAATTAATTGTGTTTTGTCATATGACGATTGCAATAATGGATTTTCTGAGATGTCAGAGGTCAGGTGGACCCCGGTGGCAGCATCAGCATCGTTATCAGAGTGGCGCAGCGGTAGCGTGGATTTATTGTCTGCGAAAGACCGTATTCATTGCCTCAGTGTGAGCAAAGGCGGAGAATTGTGCTCCTTTTGTGGATAGCCTTGATTTTCAGGCAGATTAAGTGACGACCACCTACATTGAGCGGTTGAGACTGTGCTGCCTGGGTGGAGGGCACCAAGGCAGTGGATTGGGTCGTCGCAGGTGTGATTTCATCACAGCAGTCGAAGTTAGAGCATGTTGCATTCCTGCATGGACTAGAGGTAGATTTGTTACCACATGCACTAGAGGTACAGGTTCCTGTTGGGGTGGTGCATGTGGGGGAGGCTTGTGGATCATGTCCAGTGCAGTTGAGACCTCGAGTGGTATCGGCAGACTTATTGGTATTTGTACCTGGTCAGTGTTTGACCCGTGCGTGGGATTGGTTGGCACAGTGCCACATGGTGTATGACTGCGGAGAGAGAAGGTTATGATCTTCTGCAAGCAGACATTAGAGACTTGTTCTTGAGACAGTCAGAGCACACAGGTTGCAGCGACATGCGCGAGGTGCTTACGGCGGCACCGGGACGCAAGGATATCCCTGTTATCGTGAGATCCCGGGTGTGATTCCACCGGAGCTGATAATGATGCCGTCGATTAGGGAGATTGAGATTGCGTTGACGTGGTTCAGGGAACCACGCCAACCCCGATAGCACCTCATTGGATATCACCTGTAGAGCCGACAGAGCTGATGGCGCAGTCGCAGGATCTGATGGATCGAGGGTCTGTTCGACCTAGTGCCAC
This sequence comes from Tillandsia fasciculata, assembly GCA_029168755.2. Classification (NCBI taxonomy): domain Eukaryota; kingdom Viridiplantae; phylum Streptophyta; class Magnoliopsida; order Poales; family Bromeliaceae; genus Tillandsia; species Tillandsia fasciculata. The sequence goes on along the minus strand of JAQOTM010000944.1, from coordinate 6,243 downwards.
CCCGTCGATGTACGGTGGTGATGCCACACCGTTGATACACGGTGGTGATGTCACGTCGTGGACACACGACAGTGAGGGTCCTTGTGTGGGATGACCGCAGGCAGGTCTGGATATTATTTAGGACCTTTTGATGGAGTTATACCCCGACAGTGGTCTGCTTAGGATGCAGGTATCTTTTGGGATCATACAGTTGAGTATTTAGCCAAGATGGTGTTCGGGACCCGGTAGGGGCATTATGAGTACAGTGAGGACAAATGGAATGACTAAGGCCCTGTCGTCTTAAGATTTGAGGAATTGTGTATTCTTGCTGCACTTGGAAGAATTATTTGAGATATTCTTCCGGGATATTTTGATTTTACCCCATCTCTGTATGGTTTAGAGCTGGTGGAGTACTTGTAGATGGTGTAACAAGGTCTGTGAGGAAGAAGCTGTATGCCAAGTTGTTGTGGTACGAGTTTTAGCTTCGAGAGCATATCTTCCTGGATCACTTAGTCTAGCCATAAGAGGCGGTGGTGGAAATCCGGCCAAAATGGATGCTATGCGAGAATGACTGAGACCGGCAGTTATTTGTTGAGGTGAGGAGCTTGTGAGCCGGATAGTGCCAGCAGAGCTTGACGAATTGGTGATGAGATGTGATACCTCCCATAGTAGCTATGAAGCTACAGTTGGATTTGTGGCAAGCATCCAATATCACCCTGATAGGGCCACTGTGGTGGCGGATACCGGAGCAGGAGAGCTATTTGGGGTTGAGAGTGTGTTGATCCGCAGCTGGCGCTGTGTGGACTGTCGAGGCAAACGTGGCGTAGGATGGTGTCACTGAGGAATCTTTGGATGTTGACCGCGGCTGATGGTTCGCTCGGATGGTCAAGATTCGGAGGCGACGGGCGAGGATGGTGTCCTGTTAGGGCTCTTTCCTTTCGGAGTTGCCTAGCATGTCACTGGTTTGGGAGTTGAGGGCACAACTCCCGGAATTTGATGAAGTGATCGTCTGGAGCTGGTATTTTTCGAGCCTGGAGGATTGGATTTACCAGCTGCAAGGGTACGGGATCTTCTCGAAGATTGATTTGCGATCTGGTTCTTCCAACTGCTTATTGTGTGTGCTGATGCCCGAGAGTTGGGGAGGTGTTGCTACACCCTGATGGTTTTGGATTAGAGATCAGAGTTACGTGATCAGTTGGAGGACTTATATTGGATGCTCCGGAGTACAGAGGTACTTGGATCGAGCTTGTGTGCCGATGGACTTGTGGTTGGATCATCTGAGGCCCTGGGAGAGCGGAGGCTTGTACCGATGCAGATTACTTGGTAGCTCGAGCGGTTAGCCCAGCTGTACTTGGTTGAGTTGGTACGGTTTTCTGGAGTGCCCGCCTTTATTTTGTTCTAGTTGGAGACCCGAGGACCGCATCGCGTCTTTGGAGGAGGTATTTGTCAGCCTTGGGAGCTTGAGTGGTGGATGATTGGATGTTTACCCCCTTTATTTGGTTGAGATTCCGTTTGAGGAACGACTTTAGTTTCGAGGACGAAACTTTCTTTTAGTGGGGGAGGATGTGATGACCGGATCTCCGCAGAGCTGCTACAGTGCTTTGGGTGGCTGTTGGAGGCCTACATGGTGTGTTGGAGGTGTTTGGGGCATAATTGGCACAAGTGTTGGACTTCGGGCTTAAATGGATCATGTGAGTGATCGGAGGACCCCGTGGAGGGTTTAGAAGTGGTTTCGCGCGAATGGATATTTAAATTGGGCTCCGCACGAAGTTTGGACTAAGAACGCATTTCGGGTGCCTTCGGCAATTTTTAGAGTTGGAATTTGGCGAAACGGACGTCAAATTCGGATTCAGCGCGCGAAAACGGTCAAAATGGACTACCCACTTGACTTTTTGAGCTCGGGTTACTGTTCACCGCCGGAACAGTGATTCCGGCGATCGCGCGGCGGCGGCGGGCAGCGGCGGAGAGCGGCGGCGCGGCCTCGGGCAGCGGCAGCGCGGCGGCGGCAGGCGCAGCGCGCGGGCGGGGCCGCGGGCAGGGCGCGCGGTCCACGCGCAGGCGTGCACCGGAGCGGGGTGCCACGTGGCGGTTTCCCATTGGATGGCCACAGGTCGCGGTCCACGGAGCACAGCGGGTGTACGGTGGACCAGAGGGAGGACACGTGGCATCTTGTCTATTGGTTCGGTGTTTGGGAGTGTGGTGCACCGGGTGCAGAGCTGGTATGGCGCGCAGGTTGCACGTGTGCGGTGCGGAGGATTGACGCAGTTACTGTGAGCGTTACGGACCGTGGCAGCGGCGGGGTGCAGCGTGCAGGCGCGCAGGCTGCCGTGGCAGCGCGGGGTTTGGCCGGAGGCGGGGGGCGTGGCGGGCGGCGCCACGGCGCCGACGTGGCGCACGCGTGCGCCACGGGCGGCCGCCGATTGGCCAGCGCCAACTGCCCGTTGACCAGAGGGCGCCACGCGGCGCGAGGGGACGGCCGGATCCGCTGTTTCGGTGTTCTGGGACACGTGTCGCGCGAGGAGCGGGTCGGACGGGTGCGGTCCGACCGGATCGGGTGTGCGGGCGGGCCGTGTGGGCCGGGCTACTGTGCGCGCCCGAAAGTGCGGGCCGGGCCGCACTGTTGCGCCCGGAAATTTCGGGCGCCCGAAACCGGGGACACAGGGGTCATTTTTGCAATTTTTTGGTGGGCCTATAAATACCAACCCGAGCCCCCTCTTTTCGAGTTTTTTCCGCAGTTAGAGAGAGAATGGGAGGAGCCACCTTAAGGATGAATTTGTTCCCTCTTGATGCTTGATCTTGGTGCCAAGTTCTAGGAATTCTTAGGAGGCTCGGCAACGGCGATATCATTTTACAGTTCGCTCGGTTTCGCCCCATTTCGGCCCTTCTTCGGCGCAGTTCAGTCATGTTTTGGCTGTGGGCAAACCAGGAGGACTTTTTGTGACGATTTCTTCGCCGGCTGACTCCTTAGGTATAAGGCTTCGACTTTCGTGTTGATCGCTCGCTCCGTTTCGCACTTTTGGCACGTTCCCGAGGCATCTTTGACCCCCTTTTTCTGTGTGGATTTCCTGGACAGCACCAATTTCGGCCATTTCTATCTCAGCCTAGGAACATCAGATCGGAGACGAGCTTCAACACTCGATTTTGATCTACTCGTCGCGAGGAACACAGTGGTGATTTTTCTGGGATTTTAGGAAATTGTTTCGAAGGTGATAATCACTGTTTTCTCAGTGTACTGTGTACAGTTTTTCTTCACAGTTTGTTGATTGGATTACCGCCTTGCCGAATTTATAACTTGGCTTACCGAACTCTGATTTGGGCGTGCAAGGTACCGTTGCGAAGCTATCGACGCGAGGATCGCCGTGATATTTTTAGGGAATTTTTGGGCACTTTCTGCAGGTGATAATTTAACAGTTTCGGGACTGTTGTTGTATGGGTTAATTAAAGATATTTGGGAGCCTAAGTGTATTTAGTGGACTTTGTGTTGTGCCAGGAGTGTTTCGGGTGTACTGTACTTGTTGGAGTGGCGCAGGATTGGAGTTTTTGGTATTTTCAGCTGTACGGACCCGGACAGTTAGCGTTCAGGTGGGTGGTTGTTGCTTGCCTCTATATCTGACTTACTCACTAAGTTTATTAGAAAACCCACTGTTGAGCATATTGATTGAGTATCATGCATGATTGACTGATATACATGTGAGCCTATCATCTGAGATTAATTTTGTGGATATAGCATGTTATGGGATAATATCAGGAGGGAATATGATGCATTGGAATAATTTATTAGTGATAATTAACATGCTACATTTAGCACCCAGATTTATGAAAATGGATTAAATGATTAATTGTTGGGACATATGGTATACAATGTGCGGGTTTTCACTCTGGGATTTATTATGGATCAGGGATCATATACATGTGTAGTTGACTGATGATTTAGCATGATGGTTATATTTATGTGGATATTAATTGTTACACATGTAAAACTGTTATTTGACATATTCTCCTTTCACATTGTATGAGGACTTTTGCATGCTTATTTGGACATCTAGATAGGCCACTATTTTATTGCTACACTATCATATTGGGATTTGACTTAGGAGAAACCATGATTGCTTTCTTTCTCCTTTTTATTTAGACTTTTGAGTCATGTTGCTCGAGTTCGAGCAGAGGGTTTGGGATAGTGTAGCCGGGACCTGAGGGTCAGAGATAGGGTGTACTTGATGTGGATTGTGGGTTATTGCGGCAACCGCGGACAGTAGGCGGTTGACCGGATCTTGATTATTTTACCCAATTGTGGGTTGTGGGTTATTGCGGTGACCGCGGACTTGGGCGGTTGACCGGATGTTTACTATTGCATCAGATTGGGTATCAGATTTCTCTAGTGGATGGTATTTCCCACTTTTTGAGTATTATTGCATCAGATCGGGGTTTCATTAGTGGACGGAGTTTCCCACTTTGATCATAGTCATGATCCAGTCCTGCTATTATGAGATAGTGGTTACAGAGATGCTTGATACAGCGATACTTTACTCGTGTGGGTCGTCCCCTCGAGTGCCACTCCGGAGTAGGCTTTAGACGGGTTGAGCGCCGGCGGAACCAGAATGAGTTCTGAGGTAGACAGCCAGAGCAGGCAGTACCAGTTTTACTGGTGGCACTAGATTGGGCTATTTAGCCAGATATGTTTCCTGAGCATTCATACCGTCATTTCCTTCGGTATTGCATTTAGAGGCATACTTATTGTGGTTTCCCCTTTTATTCAGTAGTTCTGTTTACAGTTTTACTACTTGTTCCTTCTCTTGCCTCTAGTAGACTTAGTGGGTACGCCGGAGCTCAGGTTTACCCCGGGGCGGCTACTGGTTTACTAGTGTTCTCAACCCCCACAATGTTGTTTTTCTTCTTTTACCACCCTGTTTGCAGGAGTGGTCCTCATGGAGTGATGATCTTCGGTCGTCTTTAGGGTAGGAGGGAGCACGAGCTAGATCTTTACCACCCGAGAGTGTAGCTGTATCCCTGGTTGGAGATTCCTCGTAGATGTGGCTGGTTTTACGTTATCTGGAGGAGTGAGATCTTTGTATTTGGTGAGACAGAGTTGAGACTGACTGTACTAAGTTTTAATTTATTCTCTATTTTATAGTGAGAGATGCGTATAGAGGGACATGTATTTGATTACTATTATTTGAGAAATGATATTGACTTTATTTACAGATTGTACAGTGATTGGGATTTTATTTTTAAGCATTCTATTTCAGCTCTGATATTGTGTAGCTATAGTATTATCTTTTGCAGGTTAGACGCTTGCCTATTGAGCGAGGTTTCGGCCATAGGTGGCGGATCTGTTGGCGAGCCAGGGTCGCAGTTCGACCCCGGGGTCGACATGGGAAGGCGTCTGAACTCTCGGCCCAGTCGACGGTGCAAGAGCAACTCTATAAGCAACAGGGCAATCCTCTCGAGTACCTCGAAGGGTTCAATAAAGCGGGGACTGAGCTTTCCCCCGAACTCCGTGAATCTCCTGACCCCCTTTAGAAAGGCGAGAGAACCTTCAAAGACATGATCACCTATCGGGAAACTCTAGGTCTCGTCCGTTCCGAGTATCAGCGTTAGCTCCTCTAGCGACTCTGGGCTAATCTAAGATGTCGGCGAACCAATCTGATCTTTCTCCTCTGCCTCCAGCAGTAAAATCCGGTCCCAAAAGTCACTCTGATCACCAACGTCACTCCAATATAGGGTGTGACAGACACTTTGCGTCCCATACAACGCTAAACCGGAGCCATCGGGATGCTCGCTGATAGCTGTTGTTGTAAGCAAAATCCAACCAATGCAAGGCGGTACCACCCTCCTCCCAATATTCCATAAACGCACGCCTCTCAAACTTGTCCTCGAGGGTCTGATGGTGCGCTCAGGCCTGTCCAATCGGCTGTGGAGGTGGAATGCTTGTGCTAAATCAGAGCTTGGGTCCCCAAGGATGACTGAAGACTGTGATATGAACCGGGTTCCATATGATCAATCAAGGCGGGTATACCGTGCAGCCTCAACTACCGCAGCCAAGTAACTGCGCAAGTCGCTCAACGGCCCACGTCATCTCTAAAGGCAAAAAGTGTGCAGACTTGGTGAGTCTATTCCACGATAAGGGATCCAAATCGATCGGCCACAACAACTGATGAGCCATCGGCAGTCAGTGACGATAGTCCATGGTGATGTGGTCCCACTTCAATCGGCAATGGAGCTCTGTCACTTGCCAGCAGGAACACGGTGCTCTGCCTTCACTTG